>ML309439.1:0-116688 GCA_005239505.1 Nicotiana paniculata
GTCATGATGAGTCGGGTCTAGCCTGCTACATACAAAAGTCTCCCATCCTTTAGCTTCGAATTTGAGGGTCCTCCTGGTGATAGTCTTTACAGCTGTTAACCACTCTGGGTGTCCCCGGGCTTGGCCAAGTGCAAAGCCAACCAATTTCTCGCAGCATCCTTCTCGGCAAGTTTTTCCTGGTATAATGAATCATCCACATCATCCATCTCCAAATAGTCATTTATGAAGGTCCGTCAAAAGGCACAGTGAGATTGCGAACTTTGGATGCCTTTGAGTGCTTTTCCAGAAAAAGCAAATTGGTGTAGAACTCCTTTACTATATGCTCATTGGCCTCCGAAAGATGCTCAGTGAAATACGACCATCCTCTCCTGTCTCAAAATTGCTGCCTCACATTGGGGTTGTATGTGGATAAATCTTTCATTAAGAAAGTGCGCTCCGGGATTAGAGATCGTGCAGTCCCAACTTCCTGAATCTGTGGAAGGCTTTCTCACTTACAAAACGATCCTTCCACACATCTAGGTTCCTAGTGCGCTCTACCCCTTCAACCACCTGCGCATCCCCTTTTCCGTTACTTGAATTTTCCCTAGATAAGGAAGGTGTAGGGGAAGTAGAATATGAGTGTTCACTGGAGGCGGATTTGGCTGGAGATACTGCTCGTGCTGTGGCCGGGAGAGATGAGACCAGGTCAATTGGGGATGATTTTGATGAGGCCTCATCTGATGGAGCATATTCACTTCATGATGGTGAAGGAGGAGAGTTTGTACCCGACTGGGTCGTCGTGATGACTGAGGCAATGTAACTTTTGAAGGTTGCCTTGGTGCCCCCGGGCCTCTCCCCCTTTGAGTTTCTCCTCTACCCGTGTTTTTGCGACCTCCCCCACGAGATATTACCATTGCCTGCAAAGTACACATAAGTGAACATGGTTAGTTTCCTGAACATTGATGTGCAAACACTTGAGTAGTCACTGAAGTTTAAGCATATAGGAATGAGGCAAGACACACTGGACAGAATTCTCGGACCACGAAAAGTCGACCGCAGCCGCGAAAGTCTAATCATGCTTTGAGCAGGACACACTGGACTGACTTCGGGGACCGCAAAAAGTCGACCGCGGCCGCAAAAGTCTAATCATGCTTTGAGAAGGACACACTGGAGTGACTTCGCGGACCGCGGCCGCGAAGTTCTAATCAAACTTAAGAAAAGTTAAGCATCACGGTCTGCAAAAAATGGACCGCGGACCGCGAAAATGGATATTTACCTAGGGTTCCCAGAATTTGCAATTTCTACGCTAAAGTGTTTATTGAGTGAAGTCCTATATAAGTAATCAGTGCAATTGCATTCCAAAGGACTATTTTGAACCTATTTGGGATAACCCTAACATTTACAAGCCTAGAAAGAGAAAATAATAATGAAAAAGAAATTAAAAACTAAAGAAAATAAAGATATTAAGAAGTTAATGAAGCATAAATACACTTACTAGATGTTGGGATGAAAGTATGGATGCAAGCAATGAGTTTCAGGGATGCAAAAGTGAGACACGGTTGAAAGTGGCTTAGGCTAGCTACAGTGAGAAAAGTGTGAAATGAAACCCTCAATTCCTATATATAGGAAGGGCTTGGAACCACCCACTTACCTACCGCGGACCGCGAAAATTCGACTGCGGTTCGTGCTCATTCAATGGCACCAAGCTCAAAAGGTAGAAGGGCTTCACGGACCGCGAAAAGTCGACCGCGTCCGCGAAGTCCATTTCTAAAGCACTGTGTTTGCATTATATTGACTTCTCGAACCGCGAAAAGTCGACCGCGGCCGCGAAAGTCTATTTCTAGTGAGCTTCTGATTCTGTACTCGACCAAATTCCTGTGTCAAAATCATCCTACACTTCAAAAAACTAGTTAGTGTAAAAGTGAAACCTATTTTACCAAGAAAAACAAAGAAAATGAAAGTAAAGACACATGGGTTGCCTACCAAGAAGCGCCTGATTTAACTTCGCGGCATGACACATTTTACCGGGATCATTGGAGATGAAGAAGTGCCACCACGTGATTGTCATCAACTTTTCCAAGATAGTGTTTTACCCGGTGGCCATTCACTCTGAATACTTCACCACTTTTGTTCTTGAGGTCAAGAGCCTCAAATGGAGTAACAAATACCACTTCAAAAGGGCCACTTCACTTAGACTTTAGCTTCCTGGGAAATAACCTCAACCGAGAATTGAACAATAAGACCAAGTCACCAACTTTGAACTCTTTTCCTCGAGCATATTTGTCATGTAGGTACTTCATTTTGTCCTTATAAAAGGACTAACCGGAGTACGCATGAAATTTAAACTCATCCAACTCATTCAATTTCTCCACTCTAAGATTTGCAGCGACATCCCATTCCAAGTTCAACTTTTTCAAGGCCCACATAGCCTTGTGCTCCATTTCCACCGGAAGGTGGCATGCTTTTCCAAAGACCAAGAGATATGGGGACATCCCAATTAGGGTCTTGTAGGCGGTCCGGTAATCCCAAAGAACATCATCTAATTTCTTAGCCCAGTCGGTCCTATTGGCATTGACCATTTTGAATAATATGCTCTTTATCTCCCTGTCAGACACTTCAACTTGGCCACTAGCCTAAGGGTGGTACGGGGTAGTGACTTTATGGTTGACCCCATACTTAGAAAGCAAGGAGTCAAAGGCTTTTTTGCAAAAATGTGACCCCCTGTCACTGATGATGGCTCGTGGAGTGCCAAACCTAGTAAAGATATTCTTCTTGAGAAAGTCTATCACACTCCGAGCCTCATTGTTTGGTAAGGCTATGGCCTCCACCCATTCTGACACATAATCAACCGCGACCAAGATGTACGTGTTCCCACATGAACTCACACGAATGGTCCCATGAAGTCAATGCCCCAAACATCAAAGATATCTACCTCGAGAATTGAGTTTAAAGGCATCTCATCCTTTTTGGAAATTCCCCCGGCTCTTTGGAATTCATCACACCTCTTCACTAGGGTACTAGCATCCTTATACAAAGTGGGCCAAAATAACCCACAACCAAGCACTTTAGAAGCATTTCTCACCCCTCCGTGATGATCACCATACGACGAGGAGTGTCAAGACTCAAGGATGGCTAGTTGCTCTTCCTCCGGTACACATCGCCGGATTACCCCATCGGTGCAAATCTTGAATAAATAAGGCTCATCCCAATAGAAATCCAAGTTATCCCTTCGAAGCTTCTTCCTTTGGTTGGAAGAGAGCTCACAAGGGACAACTCCGATGACTAGGAAATTTGCCATATCCGCAAACCATGGCATTTCTCTCATGGACATTGAAAAGAGTTGTGCATCCGGGAAACTATCATTGATCTCAAGTCCGTCACAAGGACGTCCTTGCTCTTCCAACTGGGACAAGTTATCGGCAACTTGATTCCCACTCCCTCTTCGGTCCACTATCTCTATATCAAACTCTTGTAACAACAAAACCCATCTCATAAGTCTTGCCTTGGAATCCTTTTTGGTCATGAGGTACCGGAGTACTGCATGGTCAGTGTGAACCATGACTTTGGCACCCATTAAATAAGATCAAAATTATTCCATGCCAAAGACTATAGCTAGAAGCTCTTTCTCCGTGACTGTGTAGTTCATTTGAGCAGAATTCATTGTCTTGTTGGCATAATAAGTTGGATGAAACACTTTGTTCACCCTTTGCCCAAGCGCAGCACCCACAGCAACATCACTTGCATCACACATAAGCTCAAAGGGGCACTCCAATCCGGTACCGTGATGATGGGAGTGGTATTGAGCTTGTGTTTTAAGAGTTCAAAAGCTTGCATACACTGCTCATCAAAATTGAATTTGGCATCTTTCTCTAACAACTTACATAATGGATTCACCACCTTAGAGAAATCTTTAATAAACTGCCGATAAAAACTGGCATGGCCAAGAAAGCTCCGGACTCGTCTCACTGAAATAGGTGGTGGCAGTTTTGAAATAACCTCGATATTTGCCTTATCAACCTCAATGCTATTCTTTGAAATCTTATGGCCCAAAACAATTCCTTCCTCCACCATAAAGTGGCATTTTTCCCAATTCAAGACCAAATTTTTTTCTTCACATCGAGCAAGGACTTTATCAAGATGACTCAAGCATTCGTCGAAATAATCCCCGACAACACTAAAGTTGTCCATAATACTTCTAGAAAGTCCTCCACCATGTCGGTGAAGATTGTCATCATACATCTTTGGAAAGTAGTTGGGGCATTACAAAGCCCGAATGGCATTCGAGCAAAGGCAAAAGTTCCATATGGGCAAGTGAAGGTGGTCTTATCTTGATCCTCTGGGGCTATCAAAATTTGATTATATCCATAATACCCGTCAAGGAAGCAATAATAGGCTCAACCTGCAAGCCTATCCAACATCTGATCCAAGAATTGTAAAGGAAAATGGTCTTTTCGAGTCACCATGTTGAGCTTGCGGTAGTCCATGCACACCCTTCATCCGGTAACCGTTCTTGTAGGAATGAGCTCATTCTTATCATTTTTTATCACTGTCATTCCACCCTTTTTCGGAACGCATTGGACCGGAGAAGTCCAAGCACTATCCGAAATTGGATAGACCACACCCGCATCAAGCCATTTTATGATCTCCTTTTTCACCACATTTTGCATAGCTTCATTGAGTCTTATTTTATGTTCAACAGAGGGTTTGGCTACATCCTCCAATATAATCTTGTGCATGCAAAAGGCGGGGCTAATACCCCGAATATCAGCCAAGGTCCAACCAATTTCTTTCTTCCTCCTCCTTAGCACTTTTAAAGTTGAGTCAACCTGCAATTTGGTTAGGCAAGAGGAAAGAATAACTGGTAAAGTACAAGAGGGACCAAGGTATTCATACCTGAGGTGGGAAATAAGTGGCTTCAACTCCAGATTCGGAGGTTCTTCAATGGATGGCTTTGTTGGTGGGGTTTTCCTGTTCTCCAAGTCCAATGATAATTTTCTGGGAGCATAGGAATAAGATCCCATGCCTTGAAGGGCATGGGAGCTCTCAAGTACACCATCCACCACTGAGTCCTCGTGATTCAACAAGGCCAACTCCACAGGGTCATCAACATGGATCATAACACTGGCATCATCAATAATAACCTCGGACACAACGTCCATAAAAGAGCACACTTCGGTGCTGTTGGGTTGCTTCATAGATTTGCATACGTGGAAGACCACTTTCTCATCACCAACTATGAATGTAAGTTCCCCATCTTCAACATAGACCAAGGCCTTCCCGGTGGCAAGGAAAGTCCTCCCCAAGATAATAGGAACCTCAAAATCAACCTCACAGTCGAGGATAATAAAATCTGCTGGCAATATGAACTTGTCCACTCTCACTAAGACATCATCAATAATACCTAGGGGCCTCTTCATTGATCGGATGGAAATAGTGTGAGAGGATATTTGGGCATCGGATTCTGCATTCCTCTCCATCATATGTTTGAACATGTTTTCTATCTGACCCATTTTTGAGCTTGAAGAACTTTGCCCATGAGATTGATATGGAGGAGGGTTGCTTGGTTGTTGGTACATCGGGGGCCTTTCAAAACCCGACCCCCGATTATCTTCACCTCCCTAGTTGTTGTTGTTATTTCTTCCATTCCAATTCCCTTCATTGTTGTTCCCCCATTGTCGGTTATTATTGTTGTTCCATTGACTATCATTGGTGTCTAATTTCTAGCATTGTTATTGTTCCAGTTTCGTGGCCTTTGGTTCCCCCAGTTTTGTGTATTACCTTGCCCTTGGTAGTTGTTTGGATACATAACATCTTCATTTTGGTCATTGTAACTTTCATCTTGTTCATGACCACTTGGCCCTTGATCCCCTTGATCACCATGGTTTTGCTTAACATTTCCCCGAGGTCTCCTTTGGTTTCCTTGCATATGAACTCCTTCCATAGAATTTACTTGCTTAGGCCCTTGCAAATGTTGGAGTTGGGCTTTAGCAAGTTGGTTCATGGTTGTTGTAAGCTCGGCAATTGCTTGCCCTTGTTCTTGGAGTTCCTTGTGGAGACTATTCACACCGGTTTCCCCTTGAGGCACATTTGCTCTACTTTTCCAAGCCGAAGATGTGTCGGTCATTTTATCAAGAATATCACATGCCTCCGGGAATGTCATCTTCATAAAATTACCATCGCCAATTGGTTGACCACACATTGGTTTACCGTGTTGATTCCCCGGTAGAATTTTTGTTGTATCATAGCCTCGGTCATGTCATTGTTAGGGCATTCCTTGACCATGGTTCTATAGCGTTCCCATATTTCATGTAGGGGCTCGTTTGGCTCTTGTTTGAATGCCAAAATCTCATCTCGAAGGGCTGCCATATGGATTGGGGAGAAAAATTTTGCAATAAATTTATCCGCAAGCTCGTCCCAAGTGGATATAGAATGGTTTGGGAGACGCTCAAGCCAATCCAATGCTCTTCCCCTAAGTAACGGGAACAACCGTAACCTTAATGTGTCCTCAGACACATTAGCTTGCTTACTCCCCCAACATGTATCAACAAAGCCTTTGAGATGCTTATAGGCATTCTGATGGGCGGCTCCGGTGAAGTATCCTCTTTGCTCTAGGAGAGTGAGCATAACATTTGTGATTTGGAAGTTCCCCGCTCGAATCCTTGGTGGAACTATTGCACTAGCATAACCCTCGTTTATAAGGACCCGAGGAGAAGCTCTAGGGACTGGAGGTGGGGGAGGGTCTGGAACATCATCCTGAATATTGGCCTGTCAGACTCTTCTTTGTGGAGGAATTTAATTGATTTCATCTTCTTGATTGTCATAAACCTTCTCCCCCGGAATCACATTTTCTATCGGATCGGCCATTTTACCTAAGTACACCAAACAGGAAGTTAAAAATACAAGGAAAGAAAAACACACTACGCTTCTAGTCACAAATATAGTCACAACGTTAAAGCTCCCCGGCAACGGCGCCAAAAAGTGATAGTGACTGCACCCACACTACTATATAAGTATGAAGGTAAAGGTCGTGTAGCTTTTATCCGAATGGTCGGGATCAAATCCACAGGGAGCCTATAGATGGGAGTGAGTGTATCAGCGATCTAGAGGGGTCGAGTGTTTCTAATTGCACTTCTAAACATTGGTTGGTGCTGAACTATACTAAATGTATTCTATTGTTTGTAAGCTAATTAATGATTAACTTTGTTTTGTTTTTGTTGTTGTTTTCTAATGTTGATAAAGGCACTAGGGTCGTGACTGTGGCCTAGGTGGATACACAAAGGGATTCAATTCTAAGGTCGGGGAATATGCTAAGGATATAGCTATAACCAAAGCACGAAGGTGCTCATTCTATACCTCTCGGTAGTTTGAGTGATTATACCCTAATTGCCTCTCTCGAGTCTAATTGGGTGCCCAATAATCAAGCAATATAGGCTTAGGTAGGGTGTTACTCTCTCGAGGTTTAACCCGTTAACTAGGGCTCAAGTAGGGTTTTACCATTTCTGGGTTTAACCCCTTTGATTGGGACTACCAATCTCTTGATAATTCCCTAATTCCCTATTAGCCTAATTTCTAGACTCAAGTCTTCTTTCTCAAGAAAGACCCAATCATGAAAAGGTTAATTAGTGTTTTCAAGCACTAATTATAGAAATAAAAACCTTGAAATAACCTAAATATCCAACACCCATTAATTTCCCAACCTTAATTTCAAAACCCATTATATACCCACACTAGGGCTGAGCCACAACCCTAGATAATGGTCTAGCTACTCATAATCAAAGATGAGAACAATGATAGAGAAAAATAATAACCCATTTAATTGATTCCTAACAATGAAATTGAAGTTTTCAATATTAAAAAGGCAAGAATAAAGCTAAAGAAATAAAAACCCTAAAATATTCACGAGCTCTCTACTCTGAAAAACAGTTGATATCTTCCAGCTTTCTAAATAAATTACAAAATAGTCTATTTATAGTCTGCCAAATTTTCGGACAAAAATACCCCTGAAGTACCACCGCGGACTGCGAAAACACGACCGCGGTCCGCGAAAACATTAGGACCTCACTAGAACGCCACCGCGGTCCGCGAAACTTCAACCGCGGCCGCGGTGAGAACTTGCAATTCTTGGGTCACACTGGAACTCCACCACGGTCCGCGAAACTTTGACCGCGGCCGCGGTGGATGACAATCAACTTTCTGAACTACTGGAAATGCACCACCGTCCGCGAAACCAGGATCGCGGCCGCGGTGGCTGATGGCATAATTTCTGAACTCATTGGAAATGAACCGTTGTCCGCGAAACCACGACCGTGACCGCGGTGGCCTTGTTGGCTTGAGTAGCCTTGTTGGGTTTGATCCTTGTGCCGGATTCACTCCTATTTTGAGCATATTTTAGACTAAATGCCTTCATTTCTGGTTCAATTCTGCAACAAGCACAACGTATAAGCTTTCGGGGCTATTTTGTGTAAAATTGCATCCAAAATTCATGTATAAGGACATGGAAAACGAGACAAAAGGCCAAGTTATCAGGCGTCCTCGAGCCCTTTGTAAAAAGTACCGTAATCCAATAATTGAAATGGAACAATTACATTTTTGCTATGTATTTTCGGATTCTCGTTCTCTTTTTCCTCTCGCTTGCTATGTGGGAAAGTCCTTGATTTTTTGACTGTTTGCATGTAATGTTGATTTTGGCGGAGTCTAACATAGACATACTTGAGGTCGAATATAAGTTAGCTCAAACGAGGTCAGATGTAAAGAAATTCGAGTGAGGTCGGATGTCAAATAATTCGAACAAGTCGAATGTAAAGTGATTCGAGCGAGGTCGAATGTAAAATAATTCGAACGAGGTCGAATGTCGAATAATTCGAGCGAGTCAAATGTAAAGTAATTAGAGCGAGGCCGAATGTAAAATAATTCGAGCGAGTCAAATGTAAAGTAATTTGAGTGAGGTCGAATGTAAAATAATTCGAGCGAGTCGAATGTAAAGTGATTCGAGCGAGTCGAATGTAAAGTGATTCGAGCGAGGTCGAATGTAAAGTGATTCAAGCGAGTTCGAATGTCGAATAATTCGAGCGAGTCGAATGTAAAGTAATTCTAGCAAAGTCGAATGTAAAATAATTCGAGCTATTTGAATGTCGAATAATTCGAGCGAGGTCGAATGTAGAATGTAGAATGATTTGGTGGAGTTGTGCAAAAATGTTGCATGCTGCTTTGTTTATTTATTCATTGGAGATTATTACACGTTTCTGTTTGTTCCATACATACATTTGAGGAGTTCCATTCTACCTAGTCCCTTCATTGCTCGGCCTGGAGAAGTAGTCGATAGGCGGGGCGATAAGTTATACACTTGAACTTCGAGGTGTCCCCTTCGTCGCCTCATTAAAAACCTCCCCGATAAAACCTAATTGGGATAAAACCCGGGTGAGGGAAAAAGAGTACGACTTGGAGGACGTGCGTTCTCAGAAGTTGAACTATTTGAGGTGGGCGACGTTCCAATTATTTGGGAGTAGCTTTCCCTCCATTTTTTCTAGTTGGAATGATCTTTTGTTTGTTGTTGTCGTGATTTTGTATGGCCCGTCCCAATTGGTTCCTAGTTTACCTTCTCTTGGGTATTTGCTCGCCTGTGTTTTGGCCTTGAGTACATAGTCCCCGACTTTGAGTGGTCTTACTTTGGCCTTTTTGTTGTAATACCGTTCTGCTTGTTGTTTTTGGGATATCATTCTTATGTAAGCCATGTATCTTCATTCCTCTACTTCGTCGAGGTCTTACTTTCTATTTTTGTCATTTCTTGGTCCGATCTCATTGGAGTATCTCAAACTTGGTTGCCCGACCTCGACTGGTATCATTGCATCAGTCCCATAGAGTAGAGAATATGGCGTTTCTCCTGTGCTCATTTTTGACGTGATGTGGTATGTCCATAGCACTTCTGGTAGTAGTTCAGGCCATAGTCCCTTGGCGTCTTCGAGTTTCTTCTTCATGATGTTCAGTATTGTTTTATTGGAGGATTAAGCTTGGCCGTTGCTTGCAGGGTGATATGGCGTGGAGAGTATTCGCTTGATGTTCCATTTCTCGAATAATTTGACGGTCTTTTTCCCGGTGAAATAGGGTCCCTTATCACAATTGATCTCTTTAGGGATGTCGAAGCGACATATGATGTTCCTCCATATGAATGTGATAACTTCCTGGTCGCGTATTTGGGCGAATGCACCTGCTTCTACCCATTTGGAAAAGTAGTCAGTTAAAACCAAAAGGAAACGCACATTACCTCGTCCCGCTGGAAGTGGTCCAACGATGTCCATTCCTCCTTTGATGAATGGCCATGGTGATATGACCGAGCAGAGGTGCTCTCCTGCTTGGTGTATCATAGGAGCGTATTTCTGGCACTGCTCGCACTTCTTGACGAGGTCGGCAACTTCCTTCTTCATGGTGGGACAATAATATCTTGCTCGTATGAGGCATCTAACAAGGGCTCGGTCGCCAGTATGAGCACCGCAATGGCCTTCGTGTAATTCCTCGAGGACGTGTCTTGTTTGGTTTGTCCCTCGGTATTTTGCCAAGGAACCGCCAAACGTTCTTTTGTATAGGTCGTGGTTGATGATGTTGTATCTGGCCGCCTGCATTTGAAGCTTTTTGGATTCTTTTTTGTCCAATGGGAGTATTCCCTCCTGCAAATATGTTATAATACGGTTGGGCCAGTCCCAAGTTAAATTTACAGAGTGTACCTCAAGTTGGTCTATTGACGAGTGGAGGAGGGTAATCACGTTTTTTTTTCATTTATGTTTTTGGTTGCTATTGCAAATTTGGCGAGGCCATCACCTCAATGTTTTGTGCTCGAGGTATCTGGTCGAGTTGACATTCATCGAATTCCGGTAGTATTTTATGAATTTTTGTCTGGTACTTTTGTAGCCTTTGCTCTTTGATTTGGAAAGTCCCTGTGACTTGGTTGACAACGAGTTATGAGCATCGAAGGATGACTCGTCGTGCTCCATACTTCAGAAATAGCTTTAGTCCTGCAATTACGACCTCGTACTCGGCTCATTATTAGTCATATTAGGGAACCGTATGGACTGGTGGATGACTTCGCCTGTTGGAACCTCGAGTACGAGTCCCAGTCCATATCCTGACGCGTTGGGAGCGCCATCGGTGTATAGGACCCATAGGTCGGGTGACCTGGGAGAGGTACGAGAAGTTTCTTGCTCAACCTTCGGCATTATTTTGGCACTGAAATTGGCGACAAAGTCGGCGAGTACCTACGATTTTATCGTTGTTCGCGGCTGATATGTTATATCATACTCGCTCAATTCTTTGGCTCACTTGGACAATCTCCCCGACAGCTCAGGTTTATGTAGGATACTCCTTAGGGGGAAGGTCGTGACCACCGGTATGGGGTGACATTGAAAATAGGGTTTAAGCTTTCGAGAAGCTATGACTAATTCCAAGGCCAACTTTTCGAGGTGAGGGTATTTCGTTTCAGCGTCGACCAGGGTTTTGCTAATGTAATAGATTGGAGATTGTGTACCTTTGTTTGCACGGACCAGCACTGCATTTACTGCGACCTCTGATACGGCCAAGTATATCAGGAGACGCTCGTCGGGTTCTGCTTTGGCGAGCAGCGGGGGCGAGGATAATTATGCCTTTAGTTCTCTTAAGGCCTCGATGCATTCTGAATTCCACTGGAGTCCGTTTTTCTTTTTGAGCACGTTGAAGAATTTGTGGCATTTGTAAGAGGATCGTGAGATGAACCTCGGCAGGGCAGCTATACGGTCGGCCAGTTTTTGTACTTGTTTCTTACTGGTCAATATCTCAAGTATTCCCTCGATGGCTTTGATCTGGTCTGGGTTGACCTCGATGCCTCTTTACGACACCAGGAAATCGAGGAATTTCCCCGAGGTCACGCCGAAGGCACACTTTTCGGGGTTCAACTTCATGCCGTATTGCCTTAGTATATCGAAGGATTCCTTCAGATGGTAGATGCGATCTTCCTTTATTTTTTATTTGACCAGCATATCGTCTATATAAACCTCCATTGTTTTGCCGAGTTGATCCTTGAACATCTTGGTGACCAATCTTTGATAAGTCGCCCCTGCATTCTTCAGTCTGAATGGCATGACTCTGTAACAGTACATCCCCTGGTGGGTAATGAAAGTGGTCTTTTCCTGGTCCTCCTCCTCCATGAGTATTTGGTTGTAACCTGAGTAGGCGTCCAAGAAACTTAATAACTCGTGCCCCGTTGTTGCGCCGATGAGTTGATTGTTGTGAGGTAACGGAAAGGAGTCCTTTGGGAAAGCTTTGTTTAGGTCCGTGAAATCCATGCACATGTGCCACTTTCCGTTTTTCTTCTTTACCATGACCACGTTGGCGACCCATTGGGGGTATTTTGACTCCCGTATAGAGCTGTTGGCGAGTAATATTTCCACCTCATCGCGGACGACCTCATTGATTGTGGTGTTGAACTTTCTTCTTATTTGTCGTAATGGAGGGTAGAGTGGATCGATGTTTAGCTTGTGTGTGGAAATGTCTTTCGAGATACCTGGCATATATACATGGGAGAAAGAAAACAGATCGGCGTTGTCAATTAAAAATTTATGAAATTTACCTGGTTCTGAAAGTGTATGGCCGATGTATGCCTTTTTGTTGTGGTCGCTGCCGTCTAGTTGGACGGGATCAAGGTCTTCTATCGTTGACCCTGTGGCTTCCACGATGTCGGGATCCTTAATGACGCCTTTTTGTTCGTAGAGTTCAGGTCCCGACTTCGGTAATTGCTATTCTCCCGAGCCCACTTTCTTTAATTGTTGAGTGTATGTGCAATCATGAGCGATGTGGTAGCATTCTTGAGTTGTGCGTTGTTCCCCGCAGATGCTGAATATTCCCCGTGGGGTGGGAAACTTGATCACTTGATATAAGCTGGACGGGATGGCCCGCATGGAATGTATCCAGGGTCGCCTTATGATGGCGTTGTAGGTTGTGTCCTGGTTCATGACATGGAACGTTGTCTCTAGTGTGATGCCCTCAGCCACTACAGGCAGCGTTATCTCTCCTGAGGTTCGCTCAACTGCATTGTTAAAACCTGTTAGTGTTATGCAGCGTGGTACTATCTTGTCCTCGAGTCTCATTTGTGCGAGGACTCAGGGGTGAATAATACACGCGCCGCTCCCGTCGTCTACCATTATTCTTTTTACATCAGTATCTGAAATACGTAAAGTAATGACAAGAGCATCGAAGTAAGGAAATGTCAAACCGTGGGTATTTGACTTATCGAAGATGATACTGTCTTCGAGGTCATCATACCGTTCATGGGTGATTGACCGCTTCAGTTTATGTGTGGTGGTGAACTTCACGTGATTGATTGCTTCTTTGTCGCCTCCGCCGATGATCATTTGGATGGTATGGGTGGGGGAGGGTGGCTTTGGAGGGACTTGGTGTTGTTCTCGTCCGCGGCCGAAGTTGGCTCTTCCTTTGTCGCTCATCATCTCCCTTAGATGTCCTTGGTGAAGCATGTTCACCACTTCTTGTCGTAAGGCTATGCAGTCTTCGGTCTTATGAACCCGCTCCTGGTGAAACTCATAGAGGGCATTCGACTTTCTGGTATTTGGGTCGGACTTCATATTTTGCAGCCACTTCACCTTAGGGCCTAGCTTCTCTAGTGCGTACACTATTTTTGAAGGGGAAACACAAAAATTGTGAGTAGATAATAGTGGAGCCATACCTCTTTCGTTTCGTTGAGTCCCTGTATGTGGCATGGACGACCCTTCTGTATGGAGAGGAGATAGTGGGATGGTCGTTCTGATGTATGGTTGGTGCCTGTCTCGGTTGAGGCGTGGACCTGAATGATCTCTTCGGCCATCATTACGGCGATCTTTTCTCGATTTCATTTGGACTAATGTTAGCCGCTGGGTTGGACCGTTAAGTTCGTCCTCATCTGCTCTCACCTTGGCACAATAGGCGTTGTGAATTTCTTCCCAGGTGGTGAGAGGGTATTTCATGAGTCTGCTTAACAACTTCCTGGTCGCCCTCGACCCATTCCTGTTTGGAAGGCTTCCACCGCCATCCCTTCTGATATGTTTGGCAAGCTCATTCTTACTCTGTTGAACCGGTTGAGGAAGTCCCTGAGTCCCTCGCAAGGCGATTGTCTGACAGCGAATATGTCATTCACCCTGGCCTCTACTTTCTTAGCCCCCATGTGGGCGGTGACAAACTTATCAACCGTTTCCTCAAACGTCGTTATCGAACGTGCTGGTAACTGTGAGTACCATGTTAAGGCTCCCCCCTGTTAAGGTTTCGCCGAACCTCTTCAGCAGCACTGATGGTACCTGCTCTTTTGAGAGGCCGTTGCCTTTTACTGCTGTGACGTAATGAATGATGTGATCTTCAGGGACCGTTGTGCTGTCATATATTTTCAAATATGGTGCCATTTTGAAGGTCTTGGTTATGGCGTGTAGGGTTGCCTCCTCGCTGTACGGTTGTTCGACGAACCGACCGATGACCCATTTTGGTAGAAGTTTCGGGGCGCCTGGTATATTATCAACCTTTTCCTGGTGCTCCTTCACTTGGTCGCGGAGCACTTTATTCTCGTTCTCCATCTCTTCCATTTTCTTTAGAATGGTCGCAAGTGCATCATTACCTACATCAACAACGGTGTAAGTGTTACCTGTTAGGAGAGGAGCGGGTTGCTGATTGATGGTTGTTGCGGTATCCGCTCGTGCGGCGCTCCTACTCTCCCCTTGAGCGATTTTGTCGAGTATGTTGTTTAGGGTACTTGTCAACCACGCCTCCAGTAGTTTTTTCACTGTTTGTGGCTCTTAATCAGTTGTGGACGTGGAGTCCCCCCTTTCGTGTGAAGCGGTTACACTCTCGTGAGGGGGAGGTGAGTCACTTCGCCTGGGTGTGGAACTCAGCGTCACATTCTCCTCGTCTTCTCTGTCAACCTCGTTGATGGTGTTCAACAGGTTGGTAGTGACATCCACTACTGCTTTCAGTCTTTCATCTCCTTTTTCTGCCATTGTTAGTTCGTGCAAACGAGAAAAAGATGGTTGTCGTCGTGTTTTTTTTTTAGATCTAGAAGAAACTAAAATGACGGTGCCAAATTATTTTACCAAAAAAGTGTTAAACTTTTTCTTAAAATGAATTAATAAAAAAATAAGGGATGAATCCTAGTTAAATATAATATCTACTAGATCTGAAGGTTTAATGTATTAATTATGTAGGGGCATGTCCGTTAATATTGAATGCCGATTACAAGTGCTCAATGATTGTCAATGAATGCAATAGAGAAAGCATGCAATGAATGTTGATAATGGCAATAAATGTAATAAGAAAGAATTTGTCACCCAAATGTTTGGATGACTTGGATGATTCTCCTTCCTGGCAACAACGTGGGACAATATAGAATGAGGGTGGACAAGAAATCTTTGGATCTTGTGAATCTTGTGAGTAAAAGCTATATGTTGAACAATGGAATCAATGGACAAGACAAGGTTTGTATATTCTTTGTAGTCAACCTTTATAATATGTTCTTATAAGAAAGGTGAAGATCCCTTTTTGTTCTTTTTCTCTTCCTATTTATAGGGGATAGTCCTAAGAAACCCTAAAAAGTACAATCGAAGGAATATCCAACGGAATATTCCTTCTCTCTATTCTAAACTTATTATGACGTTGCTTCCGCACATTCTTCTACTCGACCTCGGCACTAACCCTACTTTAGATGAATCCTCGCCATTGAGTCGTGGTCGGCTTAATCTTCGACCACGTCCATTTACAGTTATTAAGTTCGGTCCAAATTTTGACTAATATATTATATTCGCGCATCGCGCATGTACTATTACTAGTTCTTGATTTAATGCCTTAAGAATGGAATCCAAATAGAAGAACTAAAACTAAAATCTTATCTTGTATTTTCTGAATTTTGTAATGATTGATTACACCTCCCTTTTGACAAACCATTGAAAGAAAGTTTCAAGATATTGTCATTAATAAGTACTAGCATAAGAATTAAAATATTAAGAAAAGGGAGATGGGATGCATGTAAATCAAAGGCGGAGTTAGATTTGAAGTTTATGGGTTTAGAATTGTAGTTCGTTAAAGTTATTGAATTCTAAATTTATAATTTGTACACGTTCAATAAAGATATAAAGGACAGTTTGTTATAAAGTTGGAAAGAGTGAGACTTGTCCCACATCGGTGGTGGCGCAACACCACTTTTTGTGCCTTTTAAGTCCTTATCCTTTTATGCGCTTAATTTAGAACCCATATTCTTACATGTGTGCAAATACATATATATTATATATTATATACATATATTAATTTCAAAGACTTGGACTTGAACTTGGGGCTTGGGCGCGGGCCGGGTCGGACCTAAAATAAATAATTTATATTTTATTTATTTCTACAACTAAATCTGCTTTATTTGAAATTTAAAATTTAAATTTATTTGAATAAACGGATGCGTCTGTTTGTGAAAGAACACATCTTTTTGGAAAAGGTCAGATGGTTGCTCTATAAATAGAAGTTCTTCCAACAAAGTGAAATAGAAAATCACAAGTATTATTGCAGGTTTTGTTGTATCCTGAAGAGAATCGTTTATATTTCCCTGAATTAGTATACTGGCAATAACTCTTTAAGGACAGTCGGTTTTTACGCCTCAAAGCCATTTTTGATTTATTATTTTCTAACAAGATAAATACAAAGTTTGGACCAAAATTCCTGGATACGGCCGAACCAATAAGTGAAGAGCTAGCTCTGCCCCTAATGCTGATAGATGAGAGGAAACACAAGTTGTGTAGATCCTCAAAGTTAAAAATCAAGGTGTAAATGATTTTTACCCTCTTTATAAAAAAAATTTGAATTTTGCTTCTACTGTCAACTGCTATCTTTTGGAAATTTATTTTCAAGTTAATGACATGAAATATTAGATGAAAAAGACAAAAAGAAAGAAAATTTTATTGTTAATTTTTTTTTAAAAAAAATGGAAGCTCAGTTTTAAACGTCAGACACCTAAAGTTATAGCCTAATGGTTGTAACTTCACCTTATTTAATTAGGAGGAAATAATATCCTATGCCCAGAGTTACAGTTTGAATAGAAGAAAATGACTCAGTAAAGATCTTTCATATCTCTTACGTATAAAAAATATAATTTTCTTGATAAAAAAGGCGTAAAACTAAAAACAAGCACATCGACACAACTTCAAGAACCTTGATATTCTTCATCACCTGTGCTTAAAAGCTGTTAATTTTTTTTATTCATATACTTATACTCACACATTACATAACATATTGGACACAGTACAAGTTGCAAAACATTCACAATTTCAACACTGAAAATGCTTTTCATCTATGTCATTTGGCTCTTCCAATATATGCAACTTGTTCTAGTGCAATCTATTGTGCAGATGTCTCCCCACTCTCCACATATAATCATCCTGCATTTTGCAATGTTATCGGTAAATGGCAATGGTTTTCCTGTACGAGGAAAGTTCTCATCGGTTATACTTCTCCATACAAGCGATAAAATACAGATAAACTGGCGAAAAAAGCTCTTTTTTCCTAGATCGAAAATGATGTGTAATCTATGTTGCTCGGACTCTCCGAAAATATCTCCAGGTGCATGTCAGATCGTTCAAAAGTAATGTATTTTTGGAGAATCCGACACAAATACAACAATATTTTTTAGAGTCCGCGCAACATAGCACGTAACTCAAGGACAACAGAGGATGTAGAACAGGTCATGTTTAAGTAATATAGTGTAAACTGAGAACATAAATGAAGAGTGTTATCTGTACTATTATGTGGCGCTTGGATTGGAGAAGGATAGAATTTGAATTCAATTCAAGAAAAATAATACTATGTCTATTAAGAATATTAAAACTTGATCTAGGAAATTTGGCTTTTGGAAACCTATATTTCTCTTTGTAAAGTAAGACAGTGTTGGAGCCCAGTGACAGAGCCGTAGGTCCAAAGCGGACAATATCATTAGTGGTTACAAATAGATTAAAGAGCATATAGGTACCTCGAATCATGCACTACTTCCTTCAGGCAACGTGATCAAACGCGTGTCTGAATCATAGACCAAATCCGTCCCACAACTGTGAAAGATCATGGTGATGGTTATATTACTGTATGAACAGATGAAGCAGAGAATGATGAAAAATACCTAAAAACTAAGGCTTATAGACTTACCCTGAGCATTTTATTTTGTTGGTAGAACCACCACTAGATACCGACAATATGGTACCAAAGAAGGAAGTATTTTCTGTTCCACAGTTCGGACAAGGGCCCTGAAAATTTAACTTATTGTGTGTTAATATCAAACACATAGCATATCACATAATTTTGCGAAAATCTTACCTTTAAGATCAGGAAATCTTTAACGACAACATTTGTGATTGCAAACGATAGATACAATATCAAAGGCAACGCAGCAAACCATGTGAAAATGAAACTGAAAGGCTCTGGAAGCTGCGAAATTGACACAATTTTAGCAGTTGACCATGGTTAATGAATACTCTTATCTTTTGCCAGCTACACTACTAGAAATTCGGAAAAAAACTTCCAAGAAAATCGACCAAAGTTGGTCAGTAATGCCCAATTACCGTCCAAAACGCGACCATTAATGTGTGATCGGTATTTTGAAGGTCGGAAGGGCATACCGATCAAAGTTGGTCGGAAATTAAATTTTAAAAAAAAAAAGATTGCCGAAAAAGCCGATCAAAGTTGGTCGGTATTTAATTATGTAATTAAAAAATACACCATCTGGGAATCGAACCGAGGTCTGTACTGTGCCAGGATACTATTCTGCCACTAGACCATTGGTGTATTTTGTTTTAAGACTGTTTTTTATTTCATTTATACTCTTTAATCGCATTTTCGCACGAAAATAACCGACCAAAGTTGGTCAGTTTTATTAAAAAATAAAAATTACCGACCGATTTCGGTCGGTTTTTTAAATATTAATTTTAATTTATTTTAAATGAAAAACTCGGTTTCTTGAAAAATAAATTTTGTGGGACTCAAAAACAGTTTCCCGCATTTTTTGCACCAAAGAAAACCGACCAAAGTTGGTCGATTTTGTAAAAGAAAAATCAAAAAAAAAATATTTTGAAAAACCGACCAACTTTGATCGATTTTTTGGCCGGTTTTTTGACCAACCAAAATCCACCGTCGTCAGTTTTTGCCGAATTTCTAGCAGTGCTAGTGTTGAATGATTTTCGATTAACCACTTGACAATCTAGGGATAAAAATAAAGAACCAAGATATGTAGCAAGATATGATTACCTCTAAAAGATAAGTGATCTCAAATCCAGTTAAATCATCAAGGAAAAAGAACCTAGCAAACATTAGCCAAACATATCTTTAGATAATAATAATATTGGCTGCTTCATAACCTGGTTGAAAAACTAATGACAATGTATAAAGAAATGAAAACTTATAATGCTGAGAGAGTTAAGTAATACTCACAATCCAAGAGCAACAACAGCAGCAGGAACATTTAACAAGAACATCTTCAGATAATCAACAGAAAGGTCGCTATAAACCTGCAACAAGTAAAGTTCATTTAACCACTTAACCTCATAAACATCTTGCACGAATGTATGATGGCGAAAAAGGTCGGCCTACTGCACAAAGCATCTTGCATTCACGCAGGGTCAGCGTCCGGGGAAGGGCCTCATCCCGAGGGGCGTTATGTATACAGCCTACTCTAATACAAGCATTAGTGGTTGCTTCCACAACTCGAACTCATGACCTATAGTCACACGGAGACTCCAAAGATCCTCTTCGAACGTATGAACGCACAAAATTAAGTATTTTCACAGATGCAATATAAAACATGAGTACCTATTAACCACAAAGTAGTACAAACCTTTCTACTCCGAAGACTGCACCGAGGACCCTCAACCACGATATCGCTGCCATCCCTCTGAAAAATTAAGAGATGTCAATACAGAAAAGACCACATAAGTCCGCCAACAAGGATTGTGGTGGAGTGGTAAGGACTCCTCCATCCTTAACCAGAAGTCTCGAGTTCGACCCTGGGTATGGAGTCGCGTTTGTTAGGGAACGCTTTACCCTCAAGTGGGACTTCCCGGCGCGAATCCGGATTAGTCGGGCCTCAATGTGGGTACCGGATACCGGATGAGAAATCGAAAAAAAAAAAAGAAAAAAAAAAGTCCGCAATATTATAAGAAACAAAGAAAGCAACAAAAGGAGAGCAATGATAACATAGTTCAACTACTTCATAAATTGATAAGCTTAAACTACCAATTAAATGGTGATAGGAAGAGAAAGTAAAACACATTCAGTATTATACAGTAAAATCAGTTACTTTTTTATTGAAAAAGCTGTCAAAATAACAATTCATTTTCATTTATTGGATCTTCTCTTATCTTATCAAGAACAATAGATAATACAGTCAAACCTCTCTATAACAACCTTATTTGTTCCGATTTTTATTGTTATATAATGATGTTACAGAGAGGTCTGATTGTATAACGCTAATAACCAAGTACCTTAAGTTTCATCTTCAGCTTGTCATACTCTTTATCAGTCATAATTGGATTCCCAGATACATAAGCCATAGAAGCTTCAAGAAACTTCTGTTCATCAGTGCCTGCATTGTGAGGAATTTGTTATTACTATACCTATTTTAAGTGTCAATGAGACATATAAATAGACAGAAATTTCTTGCTTACTTAGCATGACGACGCTGCTCCCTTCCCACATTAATTCTTCCTTAAGGTTATCGAATTCCTCGTTTGACATCATGGCCTTTCCTTCGTAGTAGAATGACTGCATTACAGACAGAGCCAAGAAAGATTGCAATTAATAAATACTATTAGAAGCCGAATGGAAAGAATCAAGAAATATAAGAGATGGTTAATTTCTGCTTCAGTACTTGTAGTGCTTGAAGAAACTCTTGCTCCATTTCCCCTAAAGATTTCTTTCCTTTTCCGTCAATGCTACAATACTGCAAGATTTTACTGTCTTCAACCTCATCCTCGTTGACCTGACCTGAAAGCAAAACCGGGGTCATCAAAAGATCCGGTATAAGCAGGGGCGCCGAAGCTATGTTACCTTCGCCGAAAAATTATACTGCGTGTAAGGTAAAATATTACTTTCTTATTGATTAAAAATAGACTTTGAACGCCCTTGCATAGCCCACTGGCAAAGCACGAGAGATATTATGGAAAGATTGTTCACGCTTTCGTTGACAAGCTTAGGTACTATTGCCAATTGCATATGCTCCTGTTGGTAAGTTATGTTGAGAAAATCACTGTTCTTTGCAACAATGCGACTCGGAATTATAGTGCTAGTTCCGTTCCCTCGGGAAAGAGAAAGCACGAATCTATTACAATCTTAGTAGAGAACAGAGGAGAGGAGGAAAAAGAACGTTGCATACCTATAGTCTAGTCTATTACTAATGCAGTATGGTCAAAAGGAGAAGAAATTCAGCATCAAGCCACACAGAAAATCTCTATTATTTGCAGCAGCCATCAGGTTGACCTTACATTAAATCAATGATACATAAAGGTTGCTTTCTTTGAGTTGCAGAAAGGGAAGCAGCAGGCTAGAAG
Source organism: Nicotiana paniculata (assembly GCA_005239505.1). Classification (NCBI taxonomy): domain Eukaryota; kingdom Viridiplantae; phylum Streptophyta; class Magnoliopsida; order Solanales; family Solanaceae; genus Nicotiana; species Nicotiana paniculata. The sequence goes on from ML309439.1 coordinate 21,540, forward strand.
TCAACGACAACAACAAATCCAGTGTAATCCTACTAATGAAACAAATCATGAACCTAATAGGCCTACCTATAGCAAAAGTATACTTTGATCAAATGTCAATCAATAATTATTCCGCAATCCCAATCTACTTGGAGTTAACTATATGAATCCTCTGTATTCATTTCAGGTTCATTCCGTCCAAACTAGTTGAGTTCTGCTCAGGGGCGAAGGAAGAGTGCGGGATGCAGGGTTCGGTCGAACCCAATAGCTTTTGTTTAAACCATATATTTGTCTTAAGAAATTCATTGAATATATGATTACAATTCCGAACTCATAAGGTTCAAATTCTGGCTCCGACTCTGGTTTTGCTATATGAATTCTCTATATCTATTCCACCTTTTTCAAGTACATTTAATTACCATAATAATTAATGATTTACCTCTTAAGACACATATTTGAGTTTCCCATAGGTTAACCCGATAAAGGAGAAGTGTTACAGTAGGCTGACTATATGTTAAAAATATTAAAAAATAGAGCTTCTGTTTTGTGCATTGACAGTTCAAAGTATCAGATTAAGTTGACCCACACAATATACAACTCTACGTATCAAGCCTAATATGATAACCTGAAAAATAGAGTAATAACCTACTACAACTAATGAGATAGAGTCAAAATTCTTGACATCGTCAGCTTACACAACGTAAACTCTTTGTAATTTAGTCAAACTTTGATCAAAGAAGAGAAAAAAACAAAAGAGTTTAAATTATATATACAGAATAGTATAAAAAAATATTTACACAACAATCAGATCACTAATAAATAAGTACATGTGAGTATTTCGATAAGATTCGTAATTTCATAAAAAAGGACATGCAGACACTGGCGGATGTACATGTAGTATAGTATTGACGGTTCAACTGAACCAATAATTTTTATGCGAAGTAAAAAATTATAAGTGAAAATTCATTAAAATTACAAAAAGATAGTTCTATCTGAACCCATAAATTTAAAAATATAATGGATTTAATATTAAAAACTTTAAAAGTTGGACCTATAAAATTTAAATCTTGGATCCGCCCGTACATGCACATGATAACTCATTGATTTACCTGGCTGGTCAGTTGTGGCCTTAGGAGAGAGAACCAATACCCTATGTTTTATAGCTAACTTTCTACCAGCAAAATTAATTAATTTGAGCTTTGATGAAGAACAGAATGAAGCATCTCCTAAAGAAGCTGAAGATGAATAAAATATTGGTTTTTTTCTGAAAGGGCCATGAAAAAGACGAGGGCTAGTTATAGTAAATCCAAATTTAGTGGCCATTTGTGGCGGCGACGACGATGACGACGGCAGCAGTGGTGGTGGTGGAGGGAGTGTGGAAGTGAATATTGCATTTGTGAAGAAGAAAAAAACCTGAAAAATGGAGAATTTGATGAGTTTTGATAAGAGATGAAGATAAGGTTGTGTGTATGAATGTGTGGAGAGTATTGAACGTTGAAATGCTTTTGTCTTTATTTTCTTAAATTCAACTGTTTTACCTAACTGTTTTTTTGATGTAACAGAATTTGCCAAGTCAGCTTTATGATTTTTGTGTAGAATCTAGGATCCTACATTTGGCTGACACGTGGATGCTTGTTGCTTTCATGTATCTGCCACGTAAGATTGCTCGATCAAGTCTATATATTAATGGTTTGGTTCGCGGACTAGATTACCTTGTGATAATCACATTTACTTAGAGCATGTTTGGAAAATCAGTTAGGAACTGAATTTATGTGTAATTGGTGTAATTACACAGTTTGGAATGTTTGTTTGGTTAAGTAATTATTTGATCAGCATGAAATTAGGTGTAATTGGAGGCGTGTAATTACACTCTCCAATTCTCAAGAGGATGTGAGAATTTGTGATAATTACACTGTGTAATTACAAGGTTGTTTTTTAGTTTCTTTCCCTTTTTTTTCATTTTAATTTATTTCCTTTTTAACTTTTTATTTCTATTATTTTACTTTTTAAATTTTTAATTTCTTTTGAAATTTTAAAATATATTTTTCTTTGTATATTATTTATTGTATATTTTTCTACATTTACTTCGTGTGATACAATGGAATTGCTTATATTTTATTTTTTTATTTTTTTATTATCCTATTTTTTGAAATTACATCTCCTAATATTAGAAATAATGAGTCATTAACAAGCTTGGCATATAATGAGTGATGCAATTAAAGTGCAATTTCTTTGTTGAATGTTTTTATAAACTTATTATGTTTCATAATCTTAAGTTGTAGTGGAACTTTTTTTTATTATATTGAATTTGACATATGTTAATCTTTTTTTTTTTTTTTTGGATTTTGAAATTGTATTACATTCATGATTCTAATTTACTTATTTTAGTAGTATTGGCTCACATTGTATATTGTTCATGTTTTACTTAGAATTGATAGATTAGTTTTGTCAAACATTTGAATAATGTATAACATTATATTTATAAATAGTGCTTTATTTTATCAAAACTGAATTAAATGACATTCTTACAAAATATATGTTTTTCGTTGTTGTCAATATCTAAACTAAATATTATTAATTTGGAAAATATATCTAAATTATTTTTACATTATTAGTTATAAATATAGTATTACTAATTAATATATATTCACGAAAATATATATATCTTAAATACCAAATATAATATCATTTATACTTATAAAATTTATAGGCATATATTTATTATATTAACTATTAAGTTTTGATAATTACTTCATTAAAATTTAATTTAACTGTGTAATTACACTTGTGCAACTAAACAGTAAGCTTGTAATTATATTGTAATTACACTATGACAAACAAACATGTCGTCGTAATTACATAAATGTGTAATCACTAGGTTGTGTAATTACTACCCTTGTAATTACACCAATTTCAATTACCTTGTGGCTTTTCAAACAGACCCTTAGTGTTTTTAGTAACAACTGTGAATATTACCATACCAACAAACATGAGTTCACAATACAACTAAAGAGCACCTAACCACACATCCACCTTCTAAGAAGATTAATGTGAAGAATTAGGCCTCAGAAATGACTTTCTAGTTACACATGAGTTTTTGTATCAGTCTATTGTTCCTATAGTTTCTTCTAGCTTGACTTAGTGCTATATGCATCGTTTAGTATGTTTTCAAACATCCAACTTCTCGTTAACACCGTCTTGCGTTTCATCAATCACTACTATATCATCAGCGAATAACATGCACCATGACACCTCCCCTTGAATATGATGCGTTAGTGCGTCCATCGCCAATGCAAACAAGAACGGGCTGAGTGCATATTCTTGGTGTAACTCCATCCCTATTAGGATTAAAGATTGGTGAATGGGAAATGGAGGGAAGAAAGAGGAGGGAAAGTGAGCTCCCTTCTGTTTTGGAAATAGCAAATAATCCCTCATTGGTGGTGGAAATAAAAGTGAATGTGCTTATATTGGGAAAGAACTTCTCTTGGTGTTAAATGGGTTGGAAAGAAAGTAAGACGCGTGTAACGACCCGACCGGTCGTTTTGCTTGTTAGAACCTCGTTCCCCTAAATAAGACCTCCCGTACTTTCTTTTATTGATCTATGACTTGTGGGGATGTTTGGTTCGGCATTTGGAAGAGTTTGGGTTGGAATCGCAACATTTGGTTCCTTAAAGTTGGCTTAAAAGGCCAAGTTTGACTTCGGTCAATATTTTCAGTAAACGACCTCGGGATTGAAATTTGACGGTTCCAATAGGTTCGTATGATGATTTCGGACTTGGGCGTATGTTCGGAATGGGCTTCGGATGACCCGGGAGCGTTTCGGTGCCAAATAATGAAAATATGATTCTTGAAGTTTTAGAAAGTCTATAAATGTGGTTTGGGGCATGTTTTGGTGATATCGAGGTCCAAACAAAATTTTGATACCGGAAATACTTCTGTAATATCATTTAGGACTTGCACGCAAAATTTGGTAGCATTCTAAGTAGTATAAGTATGTTTCGGCATGTTAGAAGTAAATTGAAGAACTTAAGGTTCATAAGTTTGTTTTAATTGGTTTTAGGGTGTGATTCTTAGTTTTAATGTTGGTTCGGGCGTTCCGAAGGTTCGAGCGAGTCCGTTTTATGATTTAGAACTTGTTGGTATGTTTGGACGGGGCCTCGGGGGCCCGGATGCCATTCGGACGTCGTGCGAGTCGAGTCCAAGCTCAAAATGAGCTGCCGGTGCACTAGTTCTGGTGCGACCGCACCTGCGGTTAGGAAGCCGCAGGTACGAGCTCGCAGATGCGGCCCAAGAAGCGGAGCCCAGGTTCCACAGATGCGGGACCGCAAGTGCATTCACCTGTCCGCAGGTGCGGTCCACGCGTCGCAGATGCGAAAATCGCTGAAGGCAGTGGCCTTCATTTAATACGGGAGTTTGTCATTTTTGACTCACTTCACTCAACACTTGGGTGAATTGGGAGCTTCAAAAGGGGAGATTTCCACCTATCTTTGTGAGGTAAGTAATTCCTACATCATGTGAGTTTAACACATAGTTCATGGGTAGATTACAACATGTAAATTAATGAAAATTATGGGTTTAGAGTAAAACCTAGGGTTTTGATAAAAAATAAGCTTTATAAGATTTAACCACGAAATTAGTGGTGGAATCTAGTAAAAATCATATAGTATTGATCCTAAGGTTATGGGTAACAACTTCCTTTAAGAAATTTCCGAAATCCGAGCATGTGGACCCGGGGGTGAATTTTAGAAATCTTACAAATTAGCTTGGATAATCACTTAAATGGTGGAATTATGAACTTTTGAGCATTGATTGATTAGTTTATGTAATGTTTGGCTAGTTCGAGTTGTTGGGCATCAAATTTGGAGGTTTGAGCGCATTCTTGAATCGGGAAGTAGGCTTGATACGAGGTAAGTCTCCTTTCTAACCTTGTAAGAGGGAATTGTCCCCATAAGTGAAATAAGTAATTGTATGCTACTATTTGTAGGGGGATACGTACGAACGAAGTGACGAGAGTCCGTGCGTAGCTACTAAAATGCTTAAGTCTGGGTAGTCTAAGATCCAAAAGTATGCTTACTTGTCGTACTTGTAAATGTTATTGATAAATTTAAAGGCTTAGATCGTGTCGAACTTGGTGAATATATTTCTAAAGTATTAAGCATCACTTTCTTGACTGTTAAACGAGAAGTTGTCATTTCTTGAATAATTTTCCCTTAATGAAGTCTTGAATTGGTTGTTTGAATGTATGTATCTATGAGTACCTGTGTCGCACGGATGATTCGCGAGTGGGGTAACTCTTGTATTTATATTTGACCGTGTCGCATGTATGATTCGCGAGCGGGGTAATAGATGCATCTATGGTTTGCGCCATTCGACCCTCCGGCAGTGCACATTTATTATTTCGTTGGATCGGGTCATACGTCCTCAACACTATATGCACATGCTATTGCTGGGCATTTCTCCATTTTTTTAACTGCTTAAATGCCTTAGAAAATAAATTGTCAGCTGAAATGATAGAAATTGAAATACATGCATGTATGGAAAGACTTATCATTTCTTGTCATTTTCTACTATTAGATCTTGATGTTCATGATTAGCCTCATTCTTAAATAATGTTTGACCCTAGTAAGTGTCACGTCGACCCTTCGTCACTACTTCTTTGAGGTTAGGCAGGATACTTACTGGGTACATATTGTTTATTTACTCATACTATGCTTCTATACTTAACTGTACAGGATCTGAGGCAGGTGCATCTAGCTACGCGTCCGCAGCGCGTTTTTGATATCTGGACCGAGATTCCACAGCGAGCTGCTCCTTTTCTGATGTCGTTCAGCAGCGTGTTGGAGTCTCTCTTTTGTTTTTCGCTGTCTATTCTGTTTCAGAAAGTAGAGTAGTTATATTGTTTTGTATATTCTACTAGATGTCCACATACTTGTGACACTAGTTCCTGGCACACACATTGACAGACTATTCTTTTGGAATGTAGTTTCTTAATTCGACTTCTTTTGGTCATTTCAATTTAATTTGCCTTAATGATTTTTTTATTTTCGAAAGCCTCTTAATTTAAGCTAAGCAAATGTTGGAAATGTTTTGGTAAAAATAAATGGGATTTACTAGTTGATTAGTGTTGGCTTGCCTAACATCGGCGTTGGGCGTCATCGCGACCTAAGATGGAATTGAGTCGTGACAACATGGTATCAGAGCACTAGGTTCACGTAGGTCTCACAAGTAATGGGCAAACCTAATAGAGACTTGCGGATTGGTACGGAGACGTCTGTACTTATCTTCGGGAGGCTATAGGGTGCTAGGAAACTACTCTTTATTCATTTCCTATCGTGCAGTTGATGGTGTACAAAATTTCATTCTTCTATTCTCTTACAGATGGTGAGGATGCGTACGGCTGATGTCTCAGACCCGGGAGGAGCTACTCCCCCGGTTGCTAGAGGCCGAGGAATAGAGGCCGGGGGAGGGCACCGGCCCGAGGTAGAGGACGAGGACGTCCCCCAGTTGCACCACCAGTGGGTCCAGTAGAGGATCCTATTATTGAGGAGCAGGGCGAGGTGCCCGCAGCAGAGCCTTCCCCTATGGATTTTATGACGGCGTCGGGCTTCCAGGAGGTCATGGGCCGTATGATGCGGTTCATGGACACCATGAATCAGGCTGGTTTATTTCCAGCGGACCTGACCACATCTCAGGCGCGAGAGGGAGCACAGACCCCTACTGCCCAGGCCCTAGGACATGCAGTTGCAGTATATCAGACTCCGGGTACACTACCAGCGGATGGGGCCCATCCAGTTGCAACAGTAGCACCTAAGCCCAGGCCAGCTGAGAACGGTGATCCGCATAAGTTGTTGGACAGATGGACCAGGCTACACCCTCTTGTCTTCGAAGGTGAGCGTCATGAGGATTCTCAAGATTTCATTGATAGGTGCAGGGGCAGATTGCACAACATGAGGATACTGGAGTCTCATGGGGTTGACTTCACTACTTTCCAGCTGGAGGGCAGGGCCCGTAGATGGTGGTAGTCTTATGTTCTTGGCAGATCAGCGGATTCCGCTCCCATTACTTAGGAGTAGTTCACTCAGCTTTTCTTGGACATGTATATTCCACCCTCCGAGAAGGAAGAGCTGCGGTACCAGTTTGAGAAGCTTGAGCAGGGTCATATGTCAGTGACCGACTATGAGGCGAGGTTTTCTGAGTTGTCTCGTCATGCACTCATGATCCTTCCTACTGACGCAGAGAGAGTGTGGAGGTTTGTTGCAGGATTGCACTCTGGTATTAGGGCCAGCATGGCCCGAGAGGTTGAGATGGGGACTCCTTATCAGCTGGTAGTAGAGATTGCTCGTAGGATTAAGGGCTACCGTCTGAGGAGTAGGGAGCAAGGTCAGCAGGATAAGAGGTCCCGGTTTTTTGGAGAGTTTAGAGGTGCCCCGGCTAGGGGCCGAGGTCAGTTTGGGAGGGTCCAGTCCAGCAGGCCCCCATATTCAGCACCACCACCACCTCCTCGAGGTGCTCCAGTGAGGCCTTATTTCAGTGCGATGCCGAAAAGTTCATATCGTCCACCAGCCATTCAGGGTGCCTCTAACGGGTATTATGGCCATCAGGGTTCTTCTAGTGCTTATTTCAGTGTCTTGCTAGAGATTTCATACCGTCCTCCAACCACTCAGGGTTCCTCCAGTGGGTATTCTGGACATCAGGGCCAGTTTTTAGGGTAGCAGTCTATGGCGCCGAGAGGTTGCCATGAGTATGGAGATTCGGGTCACATGAAGAGGACTTTCCCTAGACTTTGGGGCAAGGCAGTGCAGCGGAGTCATCAGCCTATGATTACAGCACCGGTTGTCCGGCCGCTCATGAGTCCCTGGGTACTTTGTTTATATGTCCACTCATGTGGGTGATTCTGTGGTCGTGGATCGGATCTATCCGTCATGTGTGGTTGCATTCTGTGGTTTTGAGACTAAAGTGGACCTCTTGTTACTTGATATGACTGACTTTAAGGTCATCCTGGGCATGGACTGGTTATCTCCTTATCACTCCATCCTAGATTGCCATGCCAAGATTGTTACTTTATCCATGCCCGAGTTGCCAAGATTGGAGTGGAGAGGTTCCTTAGTTAGTGCAGCTAGTTAGGTTATTTCTTTTCTGAAGGCTCGACGCATGGTTGAGAAGGGTTGCTTGGATTATCTATCTTATGTATGGGACACCACCGCAGACTCTCTGACGATTGATTCAGTACCAGTAGTCCGGGTGTTCGCCGATGTGTTTCCTTCTGACCTTCCAGGCATGCCACCGGATCGTGATATTATTTTTTGCATTGACTTGGCTCTAGGCACCCAGCCTATATCAATTCCACTGTACCGTATGGCTCTGAAAGAATTGAAAGAACAACTTGAGGAGTTTCTAGCTAAGGGGTTTATCAGACCGAGTGCATCACCTTGGGATGCTCCAGTGTTATTTGTGAAGAAGAATGATGGGACTATGTGGATGTGTATTGACTACTGCCAGTTGAACAAATTTACCATCAAGAGCAAGTACCCGTTGTCGTGCATCGATGATTTGTTTGACCAGTTTCATAGTGCTAGGTGTTTTCCAAGATTTATTTGAGATCGGGGTACCATCAGCTGAAGATTCGGAACTCAGATGTTATGAAGACTGCCTTCCGTACTAGATATGGACATTATGAGTTTCTTGTGATGTCTTTTGGTTTGACTAAAAATGGCATTTATGGATTTGATGAACAGGGTGTTCAGGCCTTATATTGACTCTTTTGTCATTGTCTTCATTGATGACATCTTGATCTACTCACGCAGCCTGGAGGAGCACGAGCAGCATTTGAGAGTAGTGCTCCAGACTTTGCGGGAATAGAAGATGTATGCTAAGTTCTCCAAGTGAGAGTTTTGGTTAGATTCTGTGGCATTCTTGGGGCATGTGGTATCCGTACAGGGTATCAAGGTGGATCCCAAGAAGATTGAGGCGGTTCAGAGTTGGCCTCGCCCTACTTCAGCAACCGAGATCAGGAGTTTCTTGAGATTGGCAGGTTATTATCGCCGGTTTATGGAGGTCTTTTCATCCATTGCATCCCCTCTCACTAGATTAACCCAGAAGGGTTCCCCGTTCCGATGGTCCGACGAGTAGTGAGGCTAGCTTTCAGAAGCTCAAGACGGCTTTGGCCACAGCACCAGTTCTAGTGTTGCCTTCCGATTCAGGGACGTATACAGTTTATTGCAACTCTTCACGAGTTGGTTTGGGATGTGTATTGATGAAGAAGGGACGAGTTATTACATATGCTTCACGCCGGCTAAAGGTCCATGAGAAGAACTACCCCGTGCATGATTTGGAGTTAGCGGTGATTGTTCATGCTCTTAAGATTTGGAGGCATTACTTGTATGGAGTGTCTTGTGAGGTCTATACAGACCCCCACAGTTTACAGCACTTGTTCAAGCAAAGGTATCTTAATTTGAGGCAGAGTAGGTGGCTTGAGTTACTGAAGGATTATGACATCACCATTATTTATCATTCATGCAAGGCGAATGTGATTGCAGACGCCTTAAGCAGGAAGGCAGAGAGTATGGGTAGCTTGGCATTCATTTCAGCGGAGGAGAGGCCACTAGCCTTGGACATTCAGTCCTTGGCTAACAGACTCGTGAGTTTGGACATTTCAGACCCCAGCCGAGTTCTTGCGTGTGTTGTTGCTCAGTCTTCATTATTGGGACATATCAAGGCTCGACAATTTGATGATCCGCACTTGGCAGTTCTCAGAGAGACGGTACTACAGGGTGGTGCCAAGGAGGTTTCTATTGGCGAGGATGGTGTCCTGCGACTTCAGGGTCGCCTATATGTTCCTAATGTTGATAGCCTGAGGGGGAGGATTCTAGAAGAGTCACACAGTTCACGGTATTCTATTCATGTAGGTGCTACGAAGATGTATCGTGACCTGAGGCAGCATTATTGGTAGCGGCGGATGAAGAAAGACATAGTGGAGTATATAGCTAGATGCCTCAATTGCCAGCAGGTTAAGTACGAGCACCAGAGGCCAGTAGGCCTACTCCAGCAGATGACTATACCTGAGTGTAAATGGGAGTGCATCACTATGGACTTCGTAGTTGGGTTGCCACGGACTTTGCGTAAGTTCGATGCAGTATGGGTTATTGTTGACAGGTTGACCAAGTCGGCACACTTCATTCCAGTAGCCACTACTTATACTTCAAAGAGGTTGGCCCAGATCTACATTCGGGAGATAGTTCGGTTGCACGGTGTGCCTGTGTCCATCATATCAGATAGAGGTCCTCAGTTTACTTCGCATATTCTGGAGGTCCGTACAGAGTGAGTGGGGCACCCATGTAGATCTCAGCACAGCATTACACCCACAGACCGACGGGCAGCTAGAGCAGACAGTTCAGATACTGGAGGACATGCTCAGGGAATGTGTGATTGAATTTGTAGGGCAGTGGGATCAGTTCTTGCCCTTGGAAGAGTTTGCTTACAACAACAGTTATCGGTCCAGCATTGAGATGGCTCCATTTGAGGCTTTATATGGTCGGCCATGTCGTTCTCCCATCGGGTGGTTTGAGCCTGGCGAGGCTAAATTATATGGTACTGATTTGGTAAAGGATGCATTGGAAAAGGTAAAGTTGATTCAGGAGAGGCTTCGCATAGCTAAGTCCAGGCAGAATAGTTACGCGGATCAGAAGGCGCGTGATGTGTCATTCATGGTCGGCGAGAAGGTTCTCTTGGAAGTCTCACCGATGAAGGGTATTATGAGGTTCGGTAAAAAGAGCAAGTTGAGCCCAAGGTTTATAGGTCTATTTGAGGTGTTGAGGCAAGTTGGGGAGGTTGCATATGAGCTTGCTCTACCTCCCAGCTTATCAAGCGTTCATCCGGTTTTTCACGTATCTATGCTCCGGAAGTATCACGCCGACTTATCTCATGTGTTAGACTTTATTACCATTAATCTAGACGAGAGGTTGGGCTACGAGGAAGAGTTTATGGCTATTGTTGATAGGCAGGATCGCCAATTGAGGTCCAAGAGAGTTTCTGCAGTAAAGGTCCAGTGGAGGGGCCAACCAGTCGATAAGGCGACTTGGGAGCCCGAGGAGGACATGCAGAGCAGATATCCACACTTGTTCAGCACTCCAGGTATGATTCTAGACCCGTTCGAGGATGAAAGTTTGTTTAAGAGGTGGAGAATGTAATGACCCGACCGGTCGTTTTGCTTGCTAGAACCTTGTGCCCCTAAATAAGACCTCCCGTACTTGATTTTATTGATCTATCGCTTGCGGGGATGGTTGGTTCGGGATTTGGAAGAGTTTGGGTTGGAATCGGAACACTTGGTTCTTTAAAGTTGGCTTAAAAGGCCAAGTTTGATTTCGATCAATATTTTGAGCAAACGACCTCGATCGGGATTTGACGGTTCCAATAGGTTTGTATGATGATTTCGGACTTGGGCGTATGTTCGGAATGGGTTTCAGATGACCCGGGAGCGTTTCGGCGCCAAATAGTGAAAAATATGATTCTTGAAGTTTTAGAAGTTCTATAAATGTGGTTTGAGGCGTGTTTTGGTGATATCGAGGTCCAAACAAAATTTCGAGATCGGGAATAGTTCCTTAATGTCATTTAGGACTTGCACGCAAAATTTGGTAGCAATCTAAATTGAAGAACTTAAGGTTCATGAGTTTGATTCAATTGGTTTTAGGGTGTGATTCTTAGTTTTAATGTTGTTTCGGGCGTTCTGAAGGTTCAAGCGAGTCTGTTTTATGATTTAGAACTTGTTGGTATGTTTGGAAGGGCCCTGGATGCTATTTTCACGTCGCGCGAGTCGATTCCAAGCTCAAAATGAGCTGCTGGTGCACCAATTCTAGTGCGACCGCATCTGCGGTTGGGCAGCCGCAGGTGCGAGCTCGCAGGTACGGGCGAAGATGTGCAGATGTGGCCCAAAAATCGGAGCCCAGGTTCCACAGATGCGGTCCCTTTTCCGTAGATGCGGGACCGCAGGTGCATTCACCTGTCCGCAGGTGCGGTCCACGCGCCGCAGATGCGAAAATCGCTGAAGGCAGTGGCCTTCATTTAATCTGAGAGTTTGTCATTTTTGACTCACTTCACTCAACACTTGGGCGATTTGGGAGCTTCAAAAAGGGATATTTCCACCTATCTTTGTGAGGTAAGTAATTCCTACATCATGTGAGTTTAATACATAGTTCATGGGTAGATTACAACATGTAAATTAGTGAAAATTATGGGTTTAGAGTAAAACCTAGGGTTTTGATAAAAAATAAGATTTAACCACGAAATTAGTTGTGAAATCTAGTAAAAATCATATATTATTGATCATAAGGTTATGGGTAACAACTTTCTTTAAGAAATTTCCGAAATCCGAGCATGTAGGCCCAGGGTGAATTTTAGAAATCTTACAAATTAGCTTGGGTAATCACTTAAACGGTGAAATTATGAACTTTTGAGCATAGATTGATTAGTTTATGTAATGCTTGGCTAGTTTCGAGTTGTTGGGCGTCAAATTTGGAAGTTTGAGTGCATTCTTGAATCAGGAAGTAGGCTTGATACGAGGTAAGTCTCCTTTCTAACCTTGTAAGAGGGAATTGTCCCCATAAGTGAAATAAGTAATTGTATGCTACTATCTGTGGGGTCTACAAACACACGAAGTGACGAGAGTCCGTGTGTAGCTACTAAAATGCTTAAGTCCGGGTAGTCTAGGATCCAAACTCATGCTTACTTGTCGTACTTGTAAATGTTATTGATAAACTTAAAGGCTTAGATCGTGTCAAACTTGGTGAATATATTTCTAAAGTACTAAGCATCACTTTCTTGACTGTTAAACGAGAAGTTGTCATTTCTTGGATAATTTTCCCTTAATGAAGTCTTGAATTGGTTGTTTGAATGTGTGTATCTATGAGTAACTGCGTCGTATGGATGATTCGCCAGTGGGGTAAATCTTGTATTTATATTGACCGCGTCGCATGTATGATTCGCGAGCGGAGTAATAGATGCATCTATGGTTCGCGTCGTTCGACCCTTTGGCAGTGCACATTTACTATTTTGTTGGATCGGGTCGTACAACCTCAACATTATATGCACATGCTATTGCTGGGCATTTCTCCATTTTTTTAACTGCTTAAACACCTTGGAAAATAAATTATAACTGAAATGATAGAAATTGAAATACATGCATGTATGGAAATACTTGTCATTTCTTGTCATTTTCTACAATAAGATCTTGATGTTCATGCTTAGCCTCATTCTTAAATAATGTTTGACCCTAGTAAGTGTCATGTCTACCCCTCATCACTAATTCTTCGAGGTTAGGCGGGATACTTACTGGGTACATGTCACAACCCGAAATCCCATCTTCAGGCTGTGATGGCGTCTAACATTTAACTCGCTCGACAAGCCAACGTTACTAGTTATTCCGATTTATTCCTTTGTTGTTTAGCATTTTTAAAAGTGACATATAAGAACAAATAGATATTATAAAGCGGAAGGTAAGAAATTAAACATCTTAAATAATAATTCGTACAAAAATTTCCTTAAACATACCCCCAAGACTGGTGTCACAAACTCACGAACAGTCTAAGATATTTGCTAAAAACAAAGTCTGAACAAAACAATACAACTGTCTCGGAAGTACAAGAGAAGACATAAATAAAAAGGAATGAGAGAGGAGGTGATGCCAAGGCCTGCGGACGCCTGCAGGACTACCTCAGTGTCGCATGTGGACTGAAGGACACTCCCTCGATCACTGTCCACCGGGTCTGGTACCGTAATCTGCACAACATAAAGAAGTGCAGGTGTAGCATCAGTACAACCGACCCCATGTAATGAGTAAATGCCGAGCCTAACCTCGGTGAAGTAGTGAAGAGGCTAGGACACAACAAATAATAAACACCTGTGTAATTCAATAATATATAATAGAAATAACAGCAGGAAGTAAATAGTTAAGTACAAATATGGGAATAACATGCCAGGTTACAAAGGGGAAAAACACTTATTGAGTAACAGATTAGGACAACCGTCTAGTATCAGAATAACAACAGAGAACAAACAAGTGCACGGCATCACCCTTCGTGCTTTACTCTCATTCTCGCCAAAACAATTGCACGGCATCACCCTTCGTACTTTACTCTCATTCTCACCAAAACAAGTGCACGGCATCACCCTTCGTGTTTTTACCTCACAATATCATGGCATGGCATTATCCTTCGTGCATTATCTCTCATATCATGGCACGGCATCACCCTTCGTGCTTTTAAAATCACAATATCGGCATTTTATTAACCTTCGTGCTTTTAAATATAAATCATGGCACGGCATCACCCTTCGTGCTTTACACTCTTCCTCACCCAACAATAACCAGAACAACAATTTGGCAAGGAAGAACCACGATACAAACCATAATTTACAACATCCCGGCAAGGGAACAATAACAGAAATATCACTGTCCCAGCAAGGGAACAATAACAGAAATATCACCGTCCCGGCAAGGGACCAGCTATGACCAATCTCACTAAACGTACAACATAAACAAAATAATCCTCAACCGAACAACTAATAAATAGTGTTCACAACCCAGTATTTCCAACAATTGAATAATCTCCAAAATATAAGCTACTTCATGATATAGTGAATATCGAAGAAAAACACATATACCATAAGATATGACTCACGGGCATGCTTGACAACAAGGTATAGGTACTCGTCACCTCACCTATACATTGAACATGCTAATAACACGTAGCACATATGACTCAACACATATTCCCTCAAGCTAGGGTTAGGCCAAACACTTACCTCGATTCCAAGAATCCAAATCAAGCCTCTAGCACTGCTTTCCCTCTCGAATCAAAATTTGAAATGATAGTATCTATACATAATCGACTCAACAATATCAATAATGACTCAATAATCCAATCCCAAAGCCTAAATATGCATTTCCCATCATTCTTCCAAAAATACCAAAATTCGACCCCGGGCCCGCTTGGTCCAAACTCGACCAAAACCCGATCACCCATTCCCCCACGAACCCGAATATACAATTTGTTTTGAAATCCGACCCCTAAACGAGGTTGAACTCCCAAAAATTTCAAAAGCCCTAACTCTACCCAAAACCCCCAATTTTTACCTTTTAACCCATGCTTTTAGGCCTAGAATCTGATAATAGTTGATGAAAATGAAAGAAGACGGAGTTAATAACACTTACCTATGAAGTTTTGGAGGAAAATCCTCCCAAGAATCGCCCAAGAAGAGTGGAGAAGAAGAAAATGGTGAAAGATGTCAAAATCTCGTAATGGGTATTTTGTTTTTGAGCATTTAAATAACTGGGTGAAATTGGCTACCGCGATCGCGACATGTGCCCTGCGATCGTGGAGGGTACTGGTCTTAGACTTACGCGATCGCGAATTGAAGGCTGTGATCGCAAAGAAACCGGACGTGAACCCACGCGATCGCGGACTGATTGATGCGATCGCAGAAGGAAAAATACCCAGCCCCCTCCCCAGCTTTCCTATACTCTATGCGATCGCGGACAGCTCTATGCGATCGCATAGAGGAAACTGACCTCCCCTCACTTAAAGCTATGCGATCGCAGCTAACCCTACGCGATCGCATAGAACAAAGCATCAGACACCAGCAACAGCCCATTTACACCAGATTTTTCCTAAGTTTAGCACCCCGACACCTACCCGAAACTCACCCGAGCCCTCGGGGCTCAAAATCATCCTACGAACTTATTCGAGTAATTAAACCACTAAAATAATATCAAAAACAATGAATTAAACTCAAAAATCCATAGAATTTTCTCAAACTTCATAAACTTCCAAATTCTCCAATTTTGATCTGAAACACGTCAAACCAAGTTCGTTTCTTTCCAAATTTTACAGATAACTCACATAACACATATTGAACCTGTTCCGGGTTCCGAAAGCAATATACGGGCTCGGTAACACATATTTCACATCAAAGTTCATTTTTAAAAGTCTTTCTTATTTTCAGAAAATAATTTTCTTTAAAAATTCATTTCTCGGACTTGGGACCTCAGAATTCGATTCTGGGCATACGCCCATGTCCCATTTTTTCCTACGGACCCTCTGGGACCGTCAAATCACGGGTCCAGGTCCGTTTACCAAAAATGTTGACCAAAGTCAACTTTATTCCATTAATTATCATAAATTCAACTATTCAACACATTTCCACATATAGACTTCCTGGCTACGTGCTCGGGCTGTACACGCATATCGAGGTGAGATTAATGGAGGCTTTCGGGGCCTCGGAACACAGTTTTTGCTAAATTAACAAAAGATGACCTTTTGGGTCATCATAATCTCCACCTTTAAAACAACCGTTCGTCCTCGAACGGACATAGAAAAGTACCTGAATCGGGGAAAAGGTGGGGATAACGGCTCAGCATATCGGGTTCGTACTCCCAAGTAGCCGCCTCAACAGGCTGACTTCTCCACTGAACACGAACCGAAGGATAACTCTTCGATCTCAACTGTCGCACTTGCCGGTCTAATATGGCTACCGGCTCCTCCTCATAAGACAAATCCTTGTCCAACTGGACACCACTGAAGTCAAGTACATGATATGGGTCCGCAATATACCGTCGGAGCATAGACACGTGAAATACCGGATGCACAAGCTGACAAACTAGGTGGCAAGGCAAGTTTGTAGGCCACCTCTCCTACCTCTTCCAGAATCTCAAATGGACCAATGTACCTAGGGCTCAACTGCCCTTCTTTCCGAATCTCATCACGCCCTTCATGGGCGACACCCCAAGAAATACCCAGTCGTCTATCATAAATGCCAAATCTCGAACACTGCGATCCGCATAACTCTTCTGCCTGGACTGAGTTGTACGAAGTCTATCCTGAATGATCTTCACCAAAGTCAATGACACAAGCTCAGATCCCAACAATCTAGCCTCTCCCGGCTCAAACCATCTGACTGGAGACCGACACCGTCTACCATACAACGCCTCATACGGAGCCATCTGAATGCTCGACTGATAGCTGTTGTTGTAGGAAAACTCAGCTAAAGGCAAGAACTGGTCCCATGAACCACCAAATTCAATGACACAAGCTCGCGAAATATCCTCCAAAATCTGAATAGTACGCTCGGACTGCCCGTCCGTCTGAGGATGAAATGTTGTGCTCAAATCAATCTAGGTGCCCAACTCTTGCTGAAATACTCTCCAGAAATGGGAGGTAAACTGAGTGCCTCGGTCTGATATAATGGATATGGGCACACCTTCAGTCTAATAATCTCTCTCATATAGATTCTTGCCAACTTCTCTGCTGAATACGAAACTTATACTGGAATGAAGTGCGTTGACTTGGTCAGCCTATCCACAACTACCCATACTGCATCAAACATCCTCTGAGTCCGTGGGAGTCCAACTACAAAGTCCATGGTGATGCGCTCCCACTTCCACTCGGGAAGCTGAATCTGCTGCATCAATCCACCGGGTCTCTGGTGCTCGTACTTAACCTGCTGACAGTTCAAACACCAAACTACATAAGCTACAATATCCTTCTTCATCCTCCGCCACCAATAATGTTGCCGCAAGTCCTGGTACATCTTTGCGGTGCCTGGATGAATAGAATATCGGGAACTATGGGCCTCCTGAAGTATCAACTCACGAATACCATCCATATCAGGTACACAAATCCAACCCTGCATCCTGAAAACTCCCTCAACATCAATTGTAACCTGCTTGGCATCTCCATGCCTGACTCTATCTCTAAGAACACCTAAATGACGATCATCATACTGCCTAGCCCGAATACGGTCATACAAAGAAGAACGGGCTACGGTATAGGCCAAAACACTGCCAGTCTCAGAAACCTCCAATCTCACAAATCGGTTGGCTAAAGGCTGGACATCCAAAGTAAGAGGTCACTCTCCGACTGATAAATAGGCAAGACTACCCACACTGGCTGACTTCCGGATCAAAGCATCGGCCACCACATTGGCCTTCCCGGGATGATAAAGAATGGAAATATCATAATCCTTCAGCAACTCTAACCATCTCCTATGTCTCATGTTCAACTCCTTCTTTTTAAACAGATACTATAAGCTCTTATGATCCGTGAACACCTCACATGGCACACCATACAAATAATACCTCCAAATCTTCAATGCATGCACAATAGCTGCTAACTCCAAGTCATGAACTAGGTAGATCTTCTTATGAACCTTCAACTGACGAGAAGCATAGGCTATAACCTTGCCATCCTGCATCAACACTGCACCAAGCCCAACCCATGAAGCATCACAATACACGGTATACGATCCTGAACCTGTGGGCAAAACTAACATCGGTGCCGTGGTCAAGGTGTCTTGAGCTTCTGAAAGCTCGCCTCACACTCATCAGACCACCTGAACTAAGCACTCTTCTGAGTCAACCTGATCATCGGGGCTGCAATGGATGAAAAGCCCTCCACAAACCGGCGATAATAACCTGCTAAGCCCAAAAAACTCCGGATCTCTGTAGTTGAGGTTGGTCTAGGCCAATCTCTAACTGCTGAAATCTTCTTGGGATCCACCTGAACACCCTCTGATAATACCACACTACTTAGAAATGCAACTGAACTCAACCAAAACTCACACTTGGAAAATTTTGCGTACCCTCTGATTATCACAATATCATGGCACGAAATTATCCTTCGTGCATTATCTCTCATATCATGGCACGGCATCACCCTTCGTGCTTCTAAAATCACAATATCGGCACGGCATTAACCTTCGTGCTCTTAGATATAAATCATGGCACGGCATCACCCTTCGTACTTTACACTCTTCCTCACCCAACAATAACCAGAACAACAATTTGGCAAGGAAGAACCAAAATACAAACCATAATTTACAACATCTGGCAAGGGAACAATAACAGAAATATCACCGTCCCGGCAAGGGAACAATAACAGAAATATCACCGTCCCTGCAAGGGACCCAGCTATGACCAATCTCATTGAACGTACAACATAACCAAAATAATCCTCAAACGAACAACTAATCAACAGTGTTCACAACCCAGTATTTCCAACAATTTAATAATCTCCAAAATAGAAGCTATTTCATGATACAGTGGATATCGAAGAAAAACACATATACCATAAGATATGACTCACGGGCATGCTTGACAAAAAGGTATAGGTACTTGTCATCTCACCTATAGATTGAACATGATAATAACACGTAGCACATATGACTCAACACCTATTCCCTCAAGCTAGGGTTAGGCCAAACACTTACCTCGATTCCAAGAATCAAAATCAAGCCTCTAGCATTGTTTCCCTCTCGAATCCAACTCTGAAACGATAGTATCTAGACATAATCGACTCAACAATATCAATAATGACTCAATAATCCAATCTCAAAGCCTAAATATGCATTTCCCATCATTCTTCCAACAATACCAAAATTCGACCCCGGGCGTGCTTGGTCCAAACTCGAGGTTCGGACCAAAACCCGATCACTCATTCCCCCACGAACCAGAATATATAATAACGAGGTTGAACTCCCCAAAATTCCAAAAGCCCTAACTCTACCCAAAACCCCCAAATTTCTACCTATTAATACATGATTTTAGACCTAGAATCTGATAATAGTTGATGAAAATGAAAGAAGACGGAGTTCAGAACACTTACCTATGAAGTTATGGAGGAAAAGCCTCCCAAGAATCGCCCAAGAAGAGTGGAGAAGAAGAAAATGGTGAAAGATGTCAAAATCCCGTAATGGGTATTCTGTTTTTGAGCATTTAAATAACTGGGTGAAATTGGCTACCGCGATCGCAACATGTGCCCTGCGATCGTGGAGGGTACTGGCCTTGGACTTATGCGATCGCGAATTGAAGGCTGCGATCGCAGAGAAACCGGACGTGGACCCACGCGATCGCGGACCGATTAATGCGATCGCAGAAGGGAAAATACCCAGCCCCCTCCCCAGCTCTCCTATACTCTATGCGATCGCGGACAACTCTATGTGATCGCATAGAGTAAACTGACCTCCCCCTCACTTAAAGTTATGTGATCGCAGCTAACCTTACGCGATCGCATAGAACAAAGCATTAGACACCAGCAACAGCCCATTTACACCAGACTTTTCCTAAGTTTAGCACCCCGACACCTAACCGAAACTCACCCTAGCCCTCGGGGCTCAAAACCAAATATACACACGACCTCAAAATCATCCTACGAACTTATTCGAGTAATTAAACCACTAAAATAACATCAAAAACAATGAATTAAACTCAAAAATTCATAGAATTTTCTCAAACTTCATAAACTTCTAAATTCTCCAATTTTGATCTGAAACACGTCAAACCAAGTCCGTTTCTTTCCAAATTTTACAGATAACTCTCATAATACATATTGAACCTGTTCCAGGTTCCAGAACCAATATACGGGCTCGGTAACACAGATTTCACATCAAAGTTCATTTTCAAAAGTCTTTCTTATTTTCAAAAAATAATTTTCTTTAAAAATTCATTTCTCGGGCTTGGGACCTCAGAATTCGATTCCGAGCATACGCCCAGGTCCCATATTTTCCTACTGACCCTCTGGGATCGTCAAATCACGGGTCCGGGTTCGTTTACCAAAAACGTTGACCAAAGTCAACTTTATTCCATTAATTATCATAAATTCAATTGTTCAACACATTTCCACATATAGACTTTCCGGCTATGCGCTTGGGTTGTGCACGCACATTGAGGTGAGATTAGCGGAGGCTTTTAAGGCCTCGGAACACAGTTTTCGCTAAATTAACACAAGATGACCTTTTGGGTCATCACAGTACATATTGTTTTATTTACTCATACTACGCTTCTGTAAAGGATCTGAGGCAGGTGCATCTAGCTACCCGTCCGGAGCGCGTTCTTGATATCTAGACCGAGATTCCACGGTGATCTGCTCCTTTTCTGATGTCGTTCAGCAGCGTGTTGGAGTCTCTCTTTTGTTATTCGCTGTCTATTCTGTTTCAGACAGTAGAGTAGTTATATTCCTTTGTATATTCTACTAGATTCCCACATACTTGTGACACTAGTTCCTGGCACACACATTGGTAGACTATTATTTTGGAATGTATTTACTTAATTCGAGTTCTTTTGGTCATTCCAATTTAACTTGCCTTAATGATTTGTTATTTTCGAAAGCCTCTTAATTTAAGTTAAGCATATGTTGGAAATATTTTGGTAAAAATAAATGGGATTTACTAGCTGATTAGTGTTGGCTTGCCTAACATCGGCGTTGGGCGTCATCGCGACCTAAGATGGAATTGGGTCGTGACACCGCGTGTCGTCAGCTTCGGCTTCGGATTTGGATTTGGTCAAAGATCGATTGATTGATTAATATTTTTGGATAAAAATATTTTCAATTATTTAATTAATTAACTAAAATTCAACACAAAATAACCCAGGACTCGCGACGCGATCCGGTCCGTTCCGTTTTATTTTCTGATTTATTTTAAATCCGTTTTTCATTTTCCACAATATTTCAAACAGAAATATTCTCACCTGTTCCAACAACTAAGGCTGTTTTTGAAAGGTTGCAAACATTTTCAGAAACAGTGCCAGAAAGTCTATAAATATGCTTTGAATCCCAGAATCTTTCCTTACGAATTTTCAGAACTTCAAGACTTCTTCTTCTGCTGCACAAATCTATTCCAATGTGATTTACTGTCATGAGCTATACTTCTGAAATTTCAATCAAATTCATATATGAAAATATTGGAGAAGAGAAGATAAGAAAAAGTATTTAGAGACTTCTGGAGAGAAAGAAAAAAATATCACGTTAAATTATCTTGCATTTCATTACGTCAAAATGCTGTTTATAAATAATATATATTATTTATTGTAATATTATATTAATAATAGTAGTAGTACTACTACTATTATTTAGACACTTACGTTTTAATGAGGATAAAACTTTACATCACTTGTAGACCTGCAATGAAAATCTCAACTTCAACAAAGTTGGGGTTAAATATATCAATATTTTAGATGAATCAAAATCAGAAAATTACCTTGGGTAATAGACGTATATAGAAAAGATGAAACGACAATAATTTTTTTAGAATATATCCACTTTTTCCACGATAACTACATCAATATGTTCTTCAAATTGAAAAATATGTTTTCACGATTCCGTAAACATATCATAAAAAGAAAGTATTTACATCTTTACATCTCCAAATCGCCACAACTTTTCTCCTTATTGCGCAATTGCTCATAATAACATTTATATATTCAAAACCCAAGTATTTAAAGTAAAACCAGAAAATTTCTTAAAATAGTGCAAAAGACAATAAGGCATCCCCGATGGCATAAAATCACATAATTGTACCACTTTACTTTATTCGAAAGCACCACAAATCCATACCTTTCCAGAGAACTCATATAAGTGTTTCCTATGCTAACCTCTATTCCTAAATTTGCTTTTGTAGCCTTGTAATGGGTGCCTAAATATATAATCCAAATAAGCACAAAACATCAAACGTAGAATAAAGTTTAAGAAGTTGAATTTTGGAGTTTTAAACGGAATGGTTTAAAGAGTACAATAGAAGTGAGCAATCAAAGAGACTCAATCCATTATTGAGCCAATTTATTAAATAAAATAAGAGAAAAAGCCAAAAAAATGAGAAAAAATATAAATAGGATCCTTGGCCAAAGAGAGGTTCCAAGTCACCTTGTCTATTCCCACTTATATATCATATCATCATCATCATCATCGTCATACTATATTATAAGTGCGAAGCCCAAAGTTGAGAATTGAATTATCAAAATACCCATAAAAAACTAAACGACTATTTTACCCTTTAAACTCAATCTAATTCCTACAAGAGTTCTTATACAAGTGAATAGTTTCAACTAAACAGAAAATAAAATAGTAAATTACCCCTTTGATAACAATAAGATAGATACATCGTATTAGAACCAATTCAAATTTGGTGATGCTTAAATTCCATTAAAACTTTGGTATAGGTTGCGGGAGTCGAAACAATTCACCAACTTCAAGATTTTTGTTAACCATTTTGACATGTCTCTTCTCTCATTGTTTTATTGCCTATCCCGCACTTGCATTAATTTTAATATTTTAGTCATTACCAATTGAATTATTGTCTTGGAAGAAAGAGTATAGTAAGTTTTATTTTCTTTTGTTCGTCAGATTTTGCCACGACATATGCTAAAGGAATAAACTGCTATCGTCTTGTACTAAAATCACTTGTCTTGGCCACAAGAAACTGTAATGGTCATTAAGATTTTAGACCTGCTTCAGCGCCCACCAAGCTCTATGCTCTAACTCCACCGGCAAGTGACAGGCCTTCCCAAACACCAACTTGTATGGTGACATGCCAATTGGTGTTTTGAAAGCAGTTTTATACGCCCAGAGTGCATCATCTAACTTTTTCGCGTAGTCTGTTCTTGTGGCATTCACGGTTTTGGTTAACACACTTTTTATCTCTCTGTTTGATACTTCTACTTGCCCACTTGTTTGAGGATGATATGGAGTTACCACCTTGTGGCGTACATCGTACTTCTCTAGCAATTTCTCGAAGGCTCGATTACAGAAATGAGTGCCTCAGTCACTAATTATGGCTCTTAGGGTGACGAAACGGGTGAATATTTTCTTCTTCAAAAACCCAATCACCACCCTTGCATCATTGGTGGGGAGTGTTGCAGCTTCCACCCATTTGGACACGTAGTCTACAGCAACAAGTATGTACTTATTGCCATATGAACTGACGAAGGGACCCATGAAGTCTATTCCCCAAACGTCGAACACCTCAACCTCCTGAATTGGGTTCATGGGCATCTTATGGCGACGGGAAATGTTCCCGGTTAGATGGCATTCATCAAAGCCCTTAACCCATAAATATGCATCTTTGAACACAGTTGTCCAGTAGAAGCCTGCTTCTCGCGGCTGACCTGACTCCTCCAAAATATCCACCATATGTCGGTGTGTGATATGCCTACAAAATAGAAGATTGATCTATCTCGGGGACACACCTCTGGATCATATTGTCAACACAAATCCGAAATAGATAAAGTCCATCCCAATAATACATGCGGCAATCACGGTAAAACTTTTTCTTTTGCACAGAGAAAAGGTCATAGGGAACTATACCGCTTGCCAGGTAGTTTGCAATGTTTGCATACCATGGCACTTCCTCAAGGCTTGTGGCGAGTAGCTGCTCGTCTGGAAAGGTTTCCAAAATCTCTTCTACCTCAACTGCTTTTTCAGCTCCTTCCAGTCACGATAAGTGATCAGCGACTTGATTTTCCGTGTCCTTTCGGTCACGAATTTCTAAGTCGAACTCTTGTAGAATCAACACCCAATGAATCAGGCGCGGTTTTGACTCTTTCTTTTCGATCAGGTACCTGAGAGCAGCATGATCAGTATAGACAATTACCTTTGAGCCTATCAGGTACGCTCTGAACTTGTCAAACGTGAACACTACTGTCAGCATCTCCTTTTCAGTCACATTGTAGTTCAGCTGGGCTCCACTCAACGTTCTACTTGCGTACTAAATGGGTGCATGATTTTATCTTTCCGCTGTCCTATCACTGCTCCTACTTCATAGTCACTTGCATCATACATTAGCTCGAATGGTTGCTCCCAGTCGGGGGCAACAATGATAGGTGTTGTGATTAGTCTCTTCTTCAATTCCTCGAAGGCTACCCTGCAATCATCAGAAAACACAAAAGGGTGATGTTTTTCTTGCAATTTACACAAAGGGTTAGCAATTTTGGAAAAGTCTTTTATAAATCTCCGGTAGAAACTGGCATGTCCAAGGAAACTTTTGATTGCCTTGACGGATGTAGGTGGTGGAAGTTTTTCTATCACATCAACTTTCGCGTGATCCACCTCAATGCCCTTGCTTGATACCAAGTGTCCCAAGACTATACCCTCTTGTATCATGAAATGGCACTCCTCCCAGTTTAGTACCAGATTAGTCTATATACACCTTTTCAACACTCTCCTTAGATTTTTAAGGCAGTCATCGAACGAATTTCCCACTACTGAAAAATCATCCATGAAAACCTCCATTATTTATTCTACCATGTCAGTGAATATGGCCATCATGCACCTTTGGAATGTGGCAAGTGCATTGCATAGGTCAAATGGCATTCTCCGAAAAGAAAAAATCCCATAGGGGCAGGTGAATGAGGTCTTCTCTCTGTCCTCTGGTGAAATAGAGATTTGATTGTACCCTGAGTACCCATCCAGAAAACAAAAATGGGACCTCCCTGCCAGCCTGTCTAACATCTGATCAATGAATGGAAATGGGACGTGGTCTTTCCAGGTGGCCAAGTTCAACTTTCTCTAATCCATACAGATTTGCCAGCCTGTGACGGTTCGTGTAGAGATCAATTCGTTCTTATCATTTTTCGCCATCGTCATTCCACCCTTCTTTGGTACACATTGCACTAGGCTAACCTAGTTGCTTTCAGAAATGGGGAATATGATTCCCGCATCTAACCACTTAATAATTTCTTTCTTCACCACTTCCTTCATATTGGGGTTCATCCTTCTTTGGTGTTCTCTGGAAGATTTGTGTCCACCTTCCAGTAGAATTTTATGCATACAGAAGGCCGGGCTGATCCCCTTGATATCTTCCATGGTCCACCCAATTGCATTCTTGCACTCTGTCAAGCCTGCAAAAGTTGTTCTGCCTGCACATTTAACAAACTAGATGAGATAATAACAGGTAATGTGGAGTTAGGTCCTAAGAATGCATACCTGAGATGGGTGGGCAGCGACTTCAGTTCCAACTTTGGTGGTTCTTCTATGGATGGCTTGGCTGGGGGAGTTTCTTTTTTCTCTAAGTGTAGGAGCTCAAATTCGAGTGGTCTCTTCCAAAAACCTTTTCCCTCAAGAGCGAGCACCCATTCTGCCAATTCTTCACCATTAACCTCATCTAGGTTCATGAGGCAAGCTTCTAGAGGATCCTCAATGTTCAGAGTCTCATCATCCTCTTCCAATATTACATCTACGGCATCTATTAAAGAGCAATTGGCGAATTCACTTGGTCGCCTCATAGATTTCTGCACGTTGAATATTATTTCCTCATCATTTAATCTCATCATGAGCTCTCCAGTTTCACAGTCAATTAGAGCTCTCCCCGTGTCCAAAAATGGCCTTCCCAAAATTATGGGAATATCCTCATCAACCCGACAATCCAAAATGACAAAATCTGCTGGGAACACAAATTTCCCAACTTGTACCAACACATCATCAAGGATACCAGACGGTCTCTTTACTGTCCTGTCAGCCAGCTGCAATAACATGGACGTAGGTCTAGCTCTTCCAATCCCGAGCCTTTTATAGATTGTCAGGGGCATAAGATTTATGCTTGCCCCCAAATCACACAGTGCCTTAGCAAATGCAAAGTTACTTATAGTGCAAGGAATTGTGAAACTCCCTGGGTCAGACAAATTCTCAGCAATGGGTCTCGTCACAACAGCACTGCAAGTCTGAGTTAGAGTAATTGTGGCCAAGTCTTGGAAGTCAAACTTGCAGGACATCAAGTCCTTCATCATTTTCGCATAACCAGGCATCTCCTTTAAAACATCAATCAATGGAATATTTACCTGAATTTGCTTCAACATCTCCAAGAACTTCTTATATTGCTCATCTTTTTAATATTTGGCCAATATCTGTGGGATGGTGCTGGAGGTCATTTCTTTCCTGTGATTTGGTTTTTCTCTTGTTCAGGGACTGCCTCCACCACTGGTTCCTGTGCTGTCGCAACCTCTTTCTCAGCCTTTTTTTCTTTGCTGGCATCTTCCTAGGCATATTGTACTGTCAGCTCAGTCAACCTTGTTGAATCATCTATCTCAATGGGCACTGGCACAAGTGTCTCAGTAGGTCTGCTTTCGCGAGCTATTTCTTTCTCCAAGTCTAGATACCATTACGTAGACTCACTGCCATTAGCTACTTCAGGCCCTGCTCCTTTGGATCTATCTGTGTGTCTGCAGGTAACGTCCCATGAGGATGATTATTCAGAGCCATCAAAATCTGACCCAATTGGACCTCAATATTATTTATAGCTGACTTGTGTGAGTCTACTCCTTCAGTTATTTTTGCATTGGACCCAATCACTTGTTATATCATTCCCTCGAGTCTAGCAAACCCATCTTCTTGTCTCCCATTGTGTTGTTGTTGAGGTGGATGATAACCCTGCTGCTCATTCTGATTGTTGTAGCCTTGTTGCCTTTGGTAAGGCACCATATTTCCTTGTGGTCGCATGGCCCCCCTATTATTGTTATTATTGTGCTGTTGCAGAGGTGGCCTGTATTGTTGATTCTGCTGACTCCAATTCTGACCACCTGGTCTTTGTCCCCCATAGTTGGACATATAATTCATGTTTTTCGGATAGTGTTGGTGATTACCATCAGCACTCCACGGGCCACCAAATGGATGACTAATGCAAGATGTACATAAGCCCCCATTGGTTGTATCAACTATGTGCACCTGTTGTTTCTGACCTGATTATTCAACCTATTTAGTGAGGATGATCATTTGTGTCATTAGTGTGGCCATATTTTCAGCTATAGAGTTAGCTGGATCTAAATCCACAAAGTGGACTACAGGAGTGATGGGAGCGTTTCTGGTGGTCCATCCCGAATTTTGTGCCATCTTGTCGAGCAGGATCTTGCTCTCTCTGAATGTTTTACTCAAGAATGCTCCACCGGCTGAAGCATCAACATTAGCCTTCACACTATCCGCTAGACCCATGTAGAACCTCTGCCCCAAAATTTGCTCAGGAATACCATGGTGTGGACATAAAACCAGTAGCCCTTTGAATCTTTCCCACGTCTCTTGCAATGTTTCTGTTGCTTTCTGTTTGAAGATCAAGATCTCATCAATTTGCTGAGCAGTCTTGCTGGGTGGATGAAATTTGTTCATGAATTGCTTGACTAATTCCTCCCAAGTAGTGATGGAATTTATGGAGAGTGAATTGAGCCAAGTTTGAGCTTCTCCTGTCACAGAGAATGGAAACAACAATAGCTTTATTGTTTCCGGAGTCACGGTGTGTTGTCTTTGTGTTTGACAGATTGACAGGAAATTCTTTAAGTGATGTTGAGGATCTTCAATGTATGACCCCGAGAATAGCCCTTGTTTTGCAACAAATGCAGCATATTGTTTGTGATTTGGAATGAATCAGCCTGTATCTGCGAGACTATAATAGCGATGGCTAAATTGTGTGTTGTGGGTTGTTCCCAATCATACAACGCAGCCTCTGGAACAAGAGGCTCCACCACCTGCTCATTCGGGTCCTCCATGTTATCCCGATTATCTCTATTTTTTACCAGATCTGCCATGTCTGGTGCAAGTTGCTCAGTTGAATTTTGTTGCTGTTTGATTTTCCTGTTTGCCCGATTCAAGGCCATGACAACTTTCTCAAGATCAGATAATGCTTCAAACACTTCACCAGTTCTTGAGGAGTTTCTAGGCATGTATATGTAACACCCAAAATTACAAACGTTAAAATTTCAATGTAGTTGATTGAAAGTGAAGAAAATTGACTACACTAAGAATTTTTGCACTTCTTTTAACTGTAACTGATAACGTCGTTAATTCCCCGGCAACGGCGCCAAAATTTTATCACGCCCAACTATGTCTTATAAAAAGGACAAAGCGGTTGCTGCAAATATATTCTGAATATTACGTCCAGAGTCGAATCCCGCAGGAAATTAACCTATCAATTACTGTTATCAGACTCACAAAACCCATGTAATCAACTTTCACAGATATTTAAATAACAAATGGTTTGTTTTCTACTAACTATTACTTAATGAAACTATAATACCTATGAGCTAACTATTAATGTGATTATGTTGCTGTTGGGCTGACCTGTATTGCTGATTCGGCTGCCCCCAATTCTGACCACCTGGTCTCTGACCCCCATAGTTGGACACATAATTCATGTCCTCAGGATAGTGTTGTTGATCCCCTTCTGCGCTCCACTGATCCCAACTAGCTGACTGATGCAAGATGTACAAAGGCCTCAATTGGTTGTATCAACTATATGCACCTGATGTTTATGATCTGACTCTTCCACCTTTTTGGTGAGGATGCTCATTTGTGTCATTAATGTGGCCATATTTTCAGCAAGACAGTTCGTTGGATCTAACTCCACTAAGTGGACCACAGGAGTGATGGGTGCGTTTCTGTTTGTCCACCCTAAGTTCTGAGACACCTTGTCGAGCAAGATCTTGCTCTCTCTGAACGTTTTACTCAGGAATGCACTACCAGCTGAAGCATCAACATTAGCTTTTACACTATCTGCCAGTCTCCTCTAAAATCTCTGCCCCAACATCTGCTCAGGAATACCATGGTGTGGACATACAACCAACAGCCCTTTAAATCTTTCCCACGTCTCTTGCAATATTTCTATTGGTTTTTGTCTGAAGCTCAAGATCTCATCAATTTGTTGAGCAGTCTTGTTGGGTGGATGAAATTTGTTCACAAATTTCTTGACCAATTCCTCCCAAGTATTTATGGAATTGAGGGGGAGTGAATTTAGCCAAGTCTGGGTTGCTCCTGTCACGGAGAATGGAAACAACAACATCTTTATTGCTTTCGGAGTCACGTTATGTTGTCTTTGTGTTTGGCATATTGACAGGAAATTCTTCAAGTGCTATTGGGGATCTTTAATGTATGACCCCGAGAATAATCCCTTGTTTTGCAACATATGTAGCATATTGTTTGTGATTTGGAATGAATTTGCCTGTATCTGCGAGACTACTATCGTTGTGGCCAAATTGTCTGTCGTGGGTTGTGCCCAATCATATAAAGCAGCCTCTGGCACAAGAGGCTCCACTACCTGTGCATTTGGGTTTTCCACGCCATCCCCAATGTTTCTGTTGTTCACCAGATCTACCATGTCTGGTTCAAGTTGTTCAGTTGAGTTTTGTTGTTTGCTTTTCTGGTTGGCCCGATTCAAAGACTTGAAAACTTTCTCGGGATCTGATAATGCTTCAAACACTTCACCAGTTCTCGATGAGTTTCTAGGCATACACCTATAACCACCAAGTTTACGAACGTTAAAATTCAATGTATTGATTGAAAGTAAATAAAAATTGACTACACTAAGAATTTTTGTACTTCTTTCAACTGTAATCGATAACACCGTTAAATCCCCGGCAACGGTGCCAAAATTTGATCACGCCCAACTATGCCTTATAAAAAGGACTAAGTGGTCATTGTCAATATATTCCGGGTATTAAGCCCAGAGTCGAATCCCATAGGGAATTAACCTACCAGTCACAGTTATCAGACACACTCAATTCCACGTACTCAAATTCCAAGATATTTTGAATAACAATTGGTTGTTTTTCTACTAACTATTACTTTATGAAACTAGATTAACTAAGAGCTAACTAAGAATGGGTTAACAATAATGAGAAGGATCTAGGGTTATGATTTACCCCATTGACGGAATCCCCTCCTGCTATGTTTCATATAAATTCTCCTAATCGTCTGTATCGATCATGAGAACTCTTCCTACCATAAATCTCTCCCGAGTAATTACGATAATTTACTAGACATACTCTCCCGAGTTACGCTAGCTGGCTTTTATTACAGCTCACTTAGATCACACCCAAGGTTTCGTTATCCCTAGTCCCACCTTTAAACGCTAGGTTATTGATTCCTCACATACGTCGGGAGTGATGATGTTCAGAAACTACCTAAATATGCACTCTCTCCCGAGTAATACATACTAAATAGGCACAGCTAATTGAGGATCCTTTCAATTAACTACAACAAGAACGTAGTTGAATAAATAGAGATTAAACTTGGCAAATCTATATTAACATAGCAAGAGTTTCATCCTTCAAGAGGTTCCATCAAAACCTTAGACTAAATATTTAGCTACTCATAATAAACCAAGACAAATCAATAAAACAATTCATGATTCTCAAAATAATGATAAAAGAAGAAGAATGAAAACTCTAATGGTGTCTTGATCTTTCTCTCACTTGTTCTTGCCTCCAAAATAAGTCTAAAACAAGTTTAACCTTGACTTGGGCGGGTTTGTTGAGTTTATATAGGGTTAGGATAAGTTTCCCACGTTTTGCACTTAAGTCCCTAAGTTTTTCTGACTATCTCCAGGTCGCCCGCAGCCGCGAGCCAACCGCGGCGCGACCGCGGTGGATTACGCCCATACTGTTTTTCTCCTTTGTCCACCGCGTTCCAGCCGCGGTCGCGGTGGACTTTTGTCCAGTCTTTCTAGCCTTTTCTTGCTCGTTTTCATCTGGACTCTTCTCGTTTGGCCTTGTATCTACATATTTGACTCCAAAACACTCCATATTATCTTCCAACTCCAAAGTAACTCCTGCAAAGCACAAAAAATCTTAATTAGAGCATTTTGTTATCATTTAGCACTTAAAACATCAATAAAGCATGTTAACTTAGAGCATAAATAGCATCTACATCGCATAATATAGGCTACTATCAACAACTACCTAAATATGCACTCTTTCCCGAGTAATACATACTAAATAGGTACAGCTAATTGAGGGCCCTTCAATTAACTACAACAAGCATGTAGTTGAACAAATAGAGATAAACTTTGGCAAATCTATATTAACATAGCAAGAATTTCATCCTTCAATAGGTTCCATCAAAACCCTAGATTAGATGTCTAGCTACTCATACTAAAATAAGATAAAGCAATAAGATGGTTCATAATTCACAAACTAATGATAAAAAGAAGAAGAATGAAAACTCTAATGATGACTTGATCTTCTCTCACTTGTTCTTGCCTCCAATTGAGTCTAAAACAAGCTTAATTCTGACTTAGGGCGAGTTTTTAGGTTTATATAGGGTTAGGTTAATTTTCCCAGCGAGTTATACTTTGGCCCCAGAAGTTCTTGGACGTTAAACGCGCGACCACGGTCGCAGTCCCAAGCGCGATCCTGACCGCGGTCATTAGCTTCATTAATGTTTCAGCTTTCCTTCCACCGCGCCCCGGACCGCGGTCGCGGTGGTACTTTTCACTGTTTTCTTTGCCTTTTCTTGCTCTTTTTCATCCGGGCTATTCTCGATTGGCCTTGTATGTATAAATTCGACTACAAAATACTCTTTATCTTCCTCCTAGCTCGGAGTAGCTCCTACAAAGCATAAAAATCTCAATTAGAGCATTTTGTCATCATTTAACATTCAAAACATCAATAAAGTATGGTTAATTTAGAGCATAAATAGCATCTATATTGCCTAATATAGGCTACTATCAATATTATGCTGGAAATTCAGTATATTATACTGGAACTACACTTATGCTGGAACTCCAATATATTATAATGGAATTCCAGTATATTATGCTGGAGTATTTTTCGGATTTTGAACAGTGTTTTCGTTCAGATTTAACTTTTCATGAAAAGTAATTAAATTTCTATTACTTTGAAACTGTAACTATTTTTGAATGACCACTTGTAAATTTGACTATTTTTGAATTTCTCCCTAAATGACCTTGTTTTTCTTTTTCTTTTTTTAATTTAGTCATTCCGTATCTAGTCATCCTACTAATTTGAATTTCATGTCGACTAATTCTAATTCGCGTTGAATCATACCACACTTTTTGGTGGTAATCTACTTAATTATTGGTTAGGGGCACTTCGGATCCTTTTTCTTGAGCCAATTTGTGCCCGCTTTAATTTTCAAAAATCAATGTTGTTTAGTGGATATTAACTTCTTATAGCTATCATATATATAATTACTATTTATAGCTACTATTCAGTTATTACGGTAGTGTATTTGATGTATTTGCATTGTTGTATTCATGAATACAACAAAAAAGAATGCCTAAAAATCGGGGTAATTTAGTTGTACGATCATGTATTCACATGTATTCGCGCCATGTATTCATGAATACAACAAAAAAGAATGCCTAAAAATCGGGGTAATTTAGTTGTACGATCATGTATTCACATGTATTTGTGCCATGTATTTATGAATACAGCAGCAAAAAGCGCCTAAAATTAGGGCAGCCTGCTGTATGTGCATGTATTCACATGTATTCGCGTTGTTGTATTCATGAATACAACAGTAAGAAACGCCTAAAATCAGGGCAGTCCAGCTGTACGCGCATGTATTCACATGTATTCGCGCCATGTATTCATGAATACAGCAGCAAAAAACGCCTAAAATCAGGGCAGTCCAGTTGTATGGGCATGTATTCACATGTATTCGCGCTGCTGGCAGTCCAGTTGTATGCGCATGTATTCAATTGTATTCGCATCATGTATCCATAAATACAGTAACGACAATCACCTTAAAATAGGTATGTCCAACTATCTAAAAGAGAGGGAAAACATAAATAGTGTATTTCATGCCTCAATAGCAGTATATACCATAAATACTTATTTTGCTATAAAATATAAAGGTAGTTATAGAAAATAATATTTTAAAATAATTTTGATTTATAATAAATAAGGTGTATACCTTTGCTATAGGAGGTAAAATTTCCGCATATATTTTAGCTGCTTTCAAAAATATCAGCTCACAAAGTAAAAGAAATTGTATATATATATATTACACACACTTTTCGCTAGAAAAGTACAGTTAGTAGGAGATACTGCATCCTTTTATCAATACAATACAAATATCGTTTTAACTCTTGGCTTACTACTGTGTAGAAATACTTACTTTTAAAAAAAGACCCAAATATTTTTTGCTTCTGTTGAGAGTTGTACAATAATTTCTCGTGGTCATCATCCAAACAATAAACTACAAATAAAAAATCTTTATCAATAATAAATGCTCTCAAAAGAATAAAAGGATAGTATCCTCTCGACATCCCAATAATCAATACCTATTCCATCCTAATTTATGGAAAGATAATATCCAGATCCATACAGGATTTTCAGTTTGTCAAAGAAGAAGAAAATTACGAATAAATAAATAAATAGTATAAAAAACTGCTAATTTTCCTGTACAAGTTTGCATTGACAGTAAAAGTTTCCATTCAAATGCAGGAGGGGAAGGAGGAGGGTGACGAGGGCCATATAATACAGTACAGATATAATACAACATCATAGCAATATGTGCTCCTAAATTTTAAGTTTTACAAAAATAAACTGAACAATTTTGCAAAAGCCACCACTTCGCGACGAATGCAACAACACAAAAATATCAATCACTGCCTGCTTCCCATGAAAATCAACGGAACTTAGCGGATTTAGATTCAGTGACTTCTCCTTTTCTTCGAACTGCAACCCGACTGCCTGCAAAGATAGATTACATACAAGTTATGCAGATGGTCCACTGCAAATCAAGTGTTTTGGAAATGAGAAGTCAAAAAACTTACGAATCATCACAATTTTCTTCACTGCCTAATGACCTTTGTGTACTTCCCGATGGTCCTGAAACCTAGATAAAGAGAAAGAAGGTAATTTACTATAATCAAATGAGCATCAAGAGAATTTCCATAGGTTTTGCAATAGATATATTAATCGTAGACCTTTCTAACCATCCGGTTCAACCTTATTGCAAGCACATCTATAAAATCTCAGCATTCACCCCTAATTATTTCCATGTTCATCTCAAGAAGAAG
The DNA here is from genome assembly GCA_005239505.1 of Nicotiana paniculata. Lineage (NCBI taxonomy): Eukaryota > Viridiplantae > Streptophyta > Magnoliopsida > Solanales > Solanaceae > Nicotiana > Nicotiana paniculata. The sequence continues at coordinate 56,079 of ML309439.1, forward strand.
TAGCCCTGACATACAGTTAGTTACCAAATACTAACTACATCTTGTTTATGAACATAGGGGAAACCTCATGCTTTATTCAGAATTCGATCTATCAAAAGATCCTTTTGAAAAATCTTGTAAATGAAGGTCAAGGATGATAAAGAATGCTAAATAATAACATACAGAATGAAAAATCTTCTCAAGCTGAATCCTCTACAGTTGTTGAAAGTTCAAGCCAACAAAGCATGCTTGATATATTTATTCTGTAATACAGAGAATAAGAAGAAAAAAGTGAAAGAGTACTAACAGGGTGGTATGATCTTTTGCTTCCTCTGCTATGAGCTTCAAGATACTCTTCATACGTCTGCATCAAGAGAAGAATTTGAAAACCAAGTTGTTTCGGTAATATCTTAATTATGACAACATGATTTAATGGTGGATCTACCAGCTCCACAACGTCGTCCATGAGGTATTATACTATTTATGAAAAGGTAAAGCCCATGAAGTATTAAGGTACTTGTTTTAAAAACATCCTTCAAACTTAAATCCGGGAAGAACAGAATACACAACCCACTGAGTTTACAGCTAGGAGTCAGGTGAATCGATAAAAGGGCAGCCCGGTGCACTAAGCTTCTGCAATGCGCCGGGTCCCGGGAAGGGCCGGACCACGAGGGTCTATGTACGCAGCCTTGCCCAGCATTTCTGCAAGAGGCTGTTTCCATAACTCGAACCCGTGACCTCCTGGTCACATGGCAGCAACTTTACCAGTTACGCCAAGGCTCCCCTTCTACCAGGTGAATCTATATGATGTATTAAACAAATAAGAAATGCAGTGTCTTCATATGAGCCAAAACGGCTTAAATTGTAGCAGCCACGCAACTTGTTCGAAAACGAGAGGGACACACACAGAGAAAGGTGGGGAGAGAGAATGGCAGGAAGGGTCGTGGCGCACGTTGTTAATAAGTGTCTAAAAACATTACTAGTCAATAAAATATGCTAACTAGGGACGAGTGAAGAGATTAAATTAAGCAATAGAAGACGAGTAAATTTTGGATGATATAGATAAGATTTTGCATGCTGAAAGTTGCATAGAGAATTTGAGGTTCTACTGCCTGTCAGATGGGCTAAAGAAAGGATAGCCGGATATGTAGGAGGGCTAAAAGTTCAAGGCAGGTAAACATTAAATTGCAGAAAACTTGTAGCTCTATATCATATCAGAAATATAAGGAATAGTGTGAGATCGTAGAAGCGTGGTATGAGCGAACAAGTTTTGGCAGTGAGGTGAGAGACCAATGAAAAGAGAAGAACAACATCTCCAAATCCCACCTAGCATTTCCTTGGACTAGAAGCACAAAAGAAGAAAAAGCATCACCAACAAAATAGGAATAACCTGATAAGCTTCCACTCTAACCAGTTCATCATCTCTTTAAGGATTACTATTCAATGAAAAAGGAAACTTCCATATACTGACTCTAACACTACTAGGATTCCCAAGTAAAATTAGGAAATTAGATAAATTAAAATCTAATAAACCATTTAGCTACAAAAAGTTTACTACAAACAAAAAACACCCTGCACTTATAAAAATAACTTAATACAATTAACAGTATCTTGATTCAACATCTGTGCATTACAGCTAATCACGTTAAAAGAAACAGATGATGCAAAGTCTAATATCAGAAAATCTGGCAGTCTTTTCAAGTTCAAAATTACTGAATTTGACAAGTTCTTGCACATGCCTCCTAACAGTAGACAACCGAGGTATCAGACACACACAAAGTACAGCTTCATATCCATTCAATGAAAGGAGGATGCTAGATATCAAATAACCAATTACAAACTACAGAGAAATCAAGCTTTAATCCCTGAAATCATCAGCAAGCTTTGAAAACAGTACACGACTATTTCATCGTCTTGGAATATATAAGAACAATCTTTTCAACCTATGTGCATCAATAAGTAAAATTATAGGGTAAGACAAGAAAGACAGACCATTTCAAGAATGTCATCTTCAGTCAAATTACTCGCAAGTGGGCTCCTTTCTGCTGACAAACCCCACGTGTTGATTCGAGGACCCACATCAAGGTCTACATGAAGATTAGCAAGGCTTCCGTTTTTTTGTGAATGCCTTGACTGTTTCGATTTCGATTCTCCTGATGCAATAGCTGACTCCTCCGCAGCAAATACACCATTTATTCCTTGAGGTGCTACGTGCAGTCCATGAGCATTAACTTGATGTTGGTAGAGAAAAGAGGGATAAAGCATGGACCCCATATGCAGAGATGCATTACAGTCTTCACCCCCAGGATGAACTGAAGGCTCTACATATGGCCTTTTAAAAGAGAGATCATTCCTTGCAAATCTATCCCTGAATGAGCCAATAACTATTATAAAGAGAAAAATCATTTGGACCAGTTTTTCCAGAACTCTAGCACTAATTCAAATTTGAAATTTGAGAAAACACTCTGGGGTTGTTTGGTTGGAGGGATAAGGGATAATTAGATGCGGGATTATTTTATCCCGTGTTAGGTTAAATTTTCGTATCCGGGATTAATAATCCCAAGATTAATTTTATACCATTGTGGTATTATTCTATCCCCAGGAGTGGGATAATAATCCCAAGATTACTAATCCCGGGATAAAAAAACACTACACTGACGAAGATGCCCTTCTCCAGGGCTCTTTCCTGAAAGTCATTTAAAATATCCAAGGTTCAAATTGGAAAATAAAATTTTATCCCAACTTATCTAGTATACCAAATACATGTTTTATATTATAATTTATACCTTGTATAACCCATTTTTAGTCCAACGAACCAAACATCTACCAACAAAAATATATCCACTAAATAATTTTGTCACTATTTAATCCTCGGATAACTTGTTCCCAGCCAAACGACCCCTCTCTGTTTCCAAATAACAGAACTGGAAGAATATTTTAAAATTTGGGGAAAGGGCTATACATTTTCAAATTAACATCCAAAGCATCTTGTCCATCAAGGAGCTCACATAAAGCTTCACCAATATCTGGAGGTAACTCCTGACAGCAGTACATGTACCAGAGTCATAAAAGCCCCTTTACTAACAAGAGTACATGGAAAAAATAAGTTTATAGTACAGCGACGAGAATATAACCCATGCCTGGCAATCTCTACTAATTTTGACTGGTTTGTAGTCATTCCATGGATTCTTAAGGTGAAGAGTTCTTTGGAAAGGCAGATCATACAATCGCAACCATTTCACTTTGAAGCTGCGACCCCAAGGATTACGTCCACCATTTCCTTGACTCCAAACTTGGTCTGTTCTCCAACCAACAGTTGAAATCATTTCGGCATACCCTTGAAAGAAGCCACTCATGTTGACACTAAATATTAGTATCACTTTGCTGGAATTCTGCCCAAAAAAGAAACATGTGTTTGTCTGTACTGTAAGATATATGACAGATTTTCGAAACAAAAAATGACTTACATTAAATGCTTCCTCCAGAATTGGCTCATTCATGACTTGAGTTGCCCAAATCCCTTTGTTTACTGATAACTGGATATTTTCATGGTTCAAACTCTTGATTATGAAATATCTTATGCCGTAGAATTTACCATTTCCAATTGCACCTGAAATTCCAATCTGCTGACATGCATTTGTCCGCTCTTCTGCTCTAGAACGACATGTATCCTCATTTGCTCTGTAGCTTGGAGTATCTAAAAAAAGAGTGCACATTTTATTGATTAATGTTCACATATACTTGTAAAAAGTAATTCATAAACTATCATTTTTTTTTAAACGGGTAACAGTATATTAAAACATCAGCAAAAAGGAAATGCCGGAATCCCCAAATTTACAGATTACAAAATGCAAAAATATCCCCTGCACATCTCACAGGGATCCTATGACATCTATGATAGATTCTGCTTCATCTACATATTTTTCTTTACACCAAAAATGAAATAACAAAATACAACTCATCTTAATCTTCTGTACTTAGCTACTTCTATCTTCAAAGCATCTTGCATTCCTTTCTTTTCATAGTATCCACCAGATGCATGCTGGGATAATCTTCCACCAACTCTTCTTCTTTACACAACCATCTGTGTCACTCCAGCATCCCAACAGCTCCTTTGTAGTCCTTGGCATCTCCACTTGAGTCCAATCATGCTAAGGAACAGCCGCCAAAGTTGATCTGCTACCACACAATGCAAGAATAGGTGGTTATTGCTCTCTATTTCAGATCGACAAAGGTGAATCTAGAACACATTAGAATGCCCCTTCTCATCAAATTTTCCAGTGTCGAACTTGTTTGGCCACCAGCAAAGTAAAGCAGGCCACCTTTACAGGAATTTTTGTCTTCCAAATTTGCTTCCGAGGCCAACAGCTGCCTTGACTTCCATTTCCTGAAAGGATAAAATAGGCAGATTTGATTGTAAAGGTCTTGTTATTGATTCCTTTCCATAATAGTGAGTCCACATTAATGGAAGTCCCCTGAAACAGCTCCAGTTGTTTGTAGAATTTAACAACTCTCACGATCTCCCGGTCATTCAAAAACCATCTAAATTCAAGTTCCATCCTTGTTGTCCCCATGCTTCCTCTACAGTGATTGTTGGAGTACAGTTCAAAGTAAGTAATCCGGAAAAATATGTTTTAGTGGACCATGCCCCAACCAATTATCACTCCAAAAAGATATTCTACTTCCATTGCCAATGTTAAAGCTTTATCAAGAAAGGTTGGTCATTGTTGTCTGATGGTTCTCCATATGCTCACACCATAAGTTGTCTTCACTGGTTTTGTATACCACTGACCCTCTTGCCCATACTTGGAGTTAATCACCTGCCTCCACAGAGCCTGCTCGCGACATCGGCAGTGCCTGCTCGCGACATCTTTGCACCAACTTGATGGGGAGTGTTGATTAGCATGATTTCAGAAGGTCTGATTATATTTAGGAGGTTTGATTTTATTCTGATTTGATTTGATAACTGGATTGATTGTATAGATTTATTTTATTTCCTTAATTAGCATTAGGAGCTTTGTATAAATTCCCTTGCTCATGGGATGGAAACACACATAGAAATACAAGAGGCCTTTTCTTCTCAAAATCTACGAAAACCTATCTAGATCTGCGAATTATTTTAAAATATTTGTCGTCCTCCGTTCAACGCTCCCATAATTTTCTGCTCTCCACTCCCTCAATTTCCCCTTAAGCATTTTCAATTTGGAAGCCAAAACATAGTCTCGTCTACCTTGTACCACAAAAGAGAACCACCAGTTCTTAACTTTTTCTTTTTCTATGAATCCTTCAACCTTTAACCACCAGTTCTCGAATTTAATATAAGACTTTGGAGTCTCCCATTCACCACATTGTAGCATAACTGGATTGTGGTCTGATGAAACTCTTTGCAACAGCGATTGACGAATTTTATTGAATTCTTCATCTCATTCAGTTGACAATAAGAATCTCCCAATTCTTGAGGCTCCCTCTTGATTGCTTTGGTGTCAGGTGAAAGACCCCCCAAATAAAAGAGGGTCTACAAGCTCCCGATCATCCGCAGTAGTAGAAAATTCCCTCATAGTTCTGCTATGAATATTGCCATTTCTTCTTTCAGTGCTATATCTCGTAGTGTTGAAGTCCCCACATATCACCCAATCCCCTGCACAAATACCTTTGGTAGCTGCTAGCTCCCACCACAAATCTTCCTTTCACCTCTATCATTAGAACCAAGATTACAAGAGAAATTCTGCACAAGTGAGGTAAGCTCCCAAGTGATGCTTTGTGTCCCATGTTCACATTTTCACCTTTCAAAACCCTCTTGTCCCAAAGTATCAAGATTCCCCCTCCAGTACCACTAGCTTCCAAACACACAAAATCAACCCACCTGTTGCCCCATATTTCCTTTACTAACTAGCCTACATCCCCTTCCAATTTTGTTTCTTGTAAGCAATAAATGTCTGCCTTCCATTTATTAAATAACATATTCACCTTTCTTCTCTTTCTTCTTTGTTTTAATCCACGTAAATTCCAAGAGATGATTTCAGCTTCATTTGGAACTGGTAGTAATTATTTTCCCCATATTCCTTGCACTCCCCTCCTTAAATTTGACACCAAACTTTAAATTTTCAACTTCCTTAAAACCTCCCTGTTTCAGAGTTGAGCAAATGGCAGTGGACACTTCTCCCTTGTTAAATTTTCTCCTTTTTTCAATCTTCTCGAACAAATAAAGCGCTTCCCATTCACAACCTTGGAAATCCACCCCAAACTCCTTACTACCAATAAAGATGCCTCCATCTCCGCCATCATAATTAGATTCTCCATCGGTATTTCATCTTCAATGGGCCATGAGTTTAGCTCAATGTAGATAACTAATTGTTTCCCCATATCTACGCATTGTGTTGTGCAATCAACCTCTTCTTCTTCATATACATAAACCTTACCTTCGTCAAATCCAATTTGCATGTGTTGATCCTCTCGTAGTTGCTGCAATTCCCCTGTGCTTCCTTGTTCAAGCTACCTTCTAGCATTCCCAGTGGAGACGGAGTCTCGAGAACTTCAGCAGAGAGTTGTGAAGACGAGGCTTCGATTTCGATAAGAAATGGTTTCAGATTGGGCACTTTTAGTTCTGCCTCTACACCTTAATGACTAAGGACTTGCGCCATTATACATGGGCCTTCAATGAACACCTCCCTGCACCTTTCATTAATTATTTCTGATACCCGGCCCACTTGTCCTTTGCCCTTCTCATTTAATCCAGTCAATACAATAGGCCCCTCCACACGTGCCAGGCCTTTCTCCTTATCCAGTTGGATTAATTTTGAATTTGTCATCGTAGTCTCCGCTTAACATGTCCCTTTCTCAGCTCTCTCTAGCCCTGTTACAGAGCTCCCATCGGTCAATTTGCCGAGAGTCCGTAACGATAACCGGGCATTCACACCATACCGGTAGATTGAAGATTATTCCCTCGTTTTCAATTTCGATGAATCTTGGGATTTTCTCCGGCGCACCTCTGACCTTAATTCTAGCCCATTTCAAATGGTTTTTGAGCTCAGTTTCCTCCTTGGTCTCTACCATCCTCCGCACTTCTCATCAATTTCCTACATGATTTTTGGTGACCATAGATGCAGCGGCAAATCTAAAACCCTAACCCACAACCAGTCGAAGCTTGTCTTTGCCGGAAAACAACTTCACGTCAGAGACCACCATGGAAGCTTCAAAACTGTTGCTTCCACTTCCATTCCCCCACATAAACTATCATTTAACTACAACTGTCATTTCAATGACATGGAAGCTACAGGAAATATGAGAATGTGCATCTAAAAACAGCCTTAAAACAGTAATTAAAAGTAAGAAAAGAGGCATTATTCACAACAACAAAACATAATGGAGCGAGCACAGGAACTAGCTTGAACTGCTTGTGCATAGAAATTAATCATCTGGTTCCAACATCTCAAAACATCTCCTAGAAGAAAATAAATGAGCACACAGCCATTTTCCGCGAAGTTACTAATAATTATCGATATAAGATTCAGTAAGTAAAACTTGACAAGAAGTTAGATTGTGGTAAGGTTCTTAAACAATATAATCAAGTTGAGATAGGAAAATGAATCACAAGGTCACATAGTATAATGACCCTGGGGCTTCAGTCTAGTTGTAACAACACAATGTGGGATAGGCACATGTCAGATTTTCGACCTTTGCCACAGACAAAAGCTAGGTATTTAAGTGGAAAAGGGTAGAAGGGCGGGCCTTTTATCCACCAAGTTTCAAACACTGCGCCACTGGCCTCGGGCTTTTTTCATTATCAAAAGAATTATTATGATTAGTGGCGATATACTCATATTGCACTTGCTATAATGGATTGAATACATCAAAAGGAGCAACGGAAAGAGAAAGAAAGTTGGGATAAGATAAGTAAATACTTTAAGAATCCAATAAGCCTGATATTCCAAAAATTTGACAGAGGGAAAAAGAGAGAGGAAGTTACAACCACAAAATAGGAACGGGACAGAAGGTGAAAAGCTCTGTATAAATCTCCTAATAACTTTACATAAGCCACAGGTTCTACGAAGGCTTGAAATTGCATTATAACATCCAAGTTGAGAAGTTCTTTTTTATTACTCAAGTGAAGTTCCAGCTAAAGTAAACTAAACCTGACCATGTTTGGCCATCATTTGACCTACTTCAAGCTTCTTCGACTGAAAAGTTAAGAAGTGTTTATTGCTCCTCAATTTCATAGCAAAGCCAACAAAAACATACTAGAGGGATGACAAAACTTTTTCGAAGGGAATTAAAATTGTGGTCTAAATAACTAATTGTATCGAATGCCACCGCTACTCAAAGGTAAGTTTTATAGAGCAGTGGTTAGACTGGCCATGTTGTATGGGTCTGAGTGTTGGCTAGTTAAGAACTCACATATCCAGAAGATGAAAGTAGCAGAAATGAGGATGTGCAGGTGGATGTGCGGGCGCACTAGGATGGATAAGATTAGGAATGAAGATATTCCATTGATGACAAGATGCGGGAAGCGAGGCTCAGATGGTTCAGGCACGTACAGAGGAGAAGCTTGGATGCCCCGGTAAGGAGGTGCGAGCGGTTGGGCGTTGGTGGATACGAGGAGAGGTATAGAGCGGCCTAAAAAGTATTAGGGAGAGGTGATCAGGCGGGATATGGCGAGGCTTCAGATCTCCGATGACATGGCACTCGATAGGAAGTTGTGAAAGTCGAGCATTAAGATTGTAGGTTAGGAGGTAGTTGAGCATATTTAGTCTACCAGTGTGAGGCTAGGTTGATAGGATTTAGTCTTAGACTGCTAGTGGTCAATGTTGTGTTTACACTACTCTTCCTTTTTCATAGTGTCGGCCCTTATTTACTGGTTAGTATTTCTGCTTTCCATATATTTACTAGTTCTTGTGATGTTATTATTTCTATGATTTTTTGTTGATGGTTTTTCATCTTCTTGAGCCGAGGGTCTTTCGGAAACAGCTTCTCTACCTCCTAGGGGTAGAGGTAACCCCTCCCCAGACCCCACTTGTGGGATTTAACTGGGTCGTTGTTGTTGTTGTTGTATCTAATGCATACAAATTCATGGAGGGTGTCAACCTTGTAACAATTCTCAATGACAGCCATTACTATTCAGACAAAAAAAAAAATAACACGTAGAATAGAATTATGACGAGATTTAGCATCATTTTACCTGGTTCGTCCATATTCCCTCTTTCATTTTTCCATTCAGTCACTGACGAATCAACTACAGATGCATTTTCTTTTGCAGTATCTGATGACATTAGTTTGGCTACTACCACCTACCAAAAAAGACCCAGCAGAATGACAGTAGAATTAGTTTTAAAACTACAAGAACTCCAAATAGATGAAATAAAGAATATTGAAAGGTAAACTTAGAAATGAAACCTTCAGAAAGTAAATCTGGAGTACAGTAAATAATAATATACTTGGTCTCTCAGGCTGTATATCATAATTTGGATCACCTAAAGAAAATTCTCGGATGGAATCATGTTTAAATGCCATAAAAATTATCACGAATCAAAACCAAAACTAGTAGACATCACCGACCTTTGATCAAATATAATTTGATGTCTCATATGGTGCTGCGATGGCAACTGGCAACAACATGATATTCCAGAAAGCTAGAAACTAAAAATCTAGAAATCTCATCTAATGTGAAAAGGAAGACAAGTGATGAGTTAATCAAAGCTCGATAATCGGGAAAGGAAAATGGAACTAGTATTTGTAAGAGTGTAGTAACAATATTAATACCCTGAACAGTACTCAGCAAAACCTTCAAGCATCAAAATTCGGTAGATTGTGAATGCTATAAAGTTAGAAAAACTAAGGTTACTTCAGAAAACCTAAGTGATTCAAGATTTCAAGTTATTTTCCCAAAAAAAAAATAGTCATATATTTAGAAGGGCCTTTCTTGTTGTGCAATGCTTGAACTATTTGGTCGTGAAGTGACTATGGATGAGATGAATTAAAACTCATCATTTTTAGTGGAAAATGCACAAGAAGAAGCTTTGATAAGACCAGATGTTTCCACATCAATGATTTTTGCAGAAATCTCAAACAACAAGAACAAGTTGCCTCGTTATACTGGTTTATGAGCAGACACACTCTATTTACTTGTACTCTCTTTTGCTATGCATCTTCTTGATGCCTTTAATGAAATTCTATTAGTTCATAAAAAAAAGAAATGCCTCGCTATACTGTTCCATAAGAACAAAACATACAAATTCAACTTTGGGACGCCCTATGTCCTAGGTTTCCAACGTCCATATCGAGCAGCCACTTCAAGATGCTCTATAGTAAATATGTAAGAAAAGTAGAAACCAACTTACAGGACAAAGGTCATCTAACAGAATTCAAGGACCAGTATTCTTATTATGTGTGGCACACATAGCTTCCAGAGTTGTTCGTGTCTGTTGGATGTTAAGCTTCAAATTCAATCCACTTTTAAATTAAAGTTCAAGATTTTTTTGTTAAGTCCACTTGTATTCATTTTCTTTCGATTCAACTAATCTGATTTAGCCTTTTGAGTTTTCCGCCTGACGGCTCATACCCAAGGAACTTCACCCTACTATAAATTATCTCTTGATACATTCTGGATGTGTAATGGTAAAGACTATCTTTTGTGAACATTTTTTTCTTCCCTTTTCTTCTTCAGTTGCCTTTTTCACTGCCCCCCCCCCCCCCCCCCCCCCCCCCCCCCCCNCAATGCAGAGGCAGATTCAGGAATTGAATTTTATAGGTTCAAGTTCGGAAGTCTACCATAATCCATTCAATTTACTGGATTCAAAATCTATAATTAATACTACCTCCGTTTCAATTTGTGTGGCACACTTTTCCTTATTAGTCTATTCCAGAAAGTATGACACATTTCTATACTTGGAAATAATTTAACTTTAAAGTTTCCATTTTACCCTTAATGAGGAGTTTTTATAGCCATACAAATATTATGACCCACAAAGTTTTACCCTTTAAACTTTTAAGACCACAAATTTCAAAAGTTTTTTTTCTTAAACTTTGTGCCGAGTCAAACTACGTTATATAAATTGAAATTGAAATGGAGGGAGTACTTATTTAGTAAAACTTCTAACATGAGCAGAGTTAGTTACTGAGTTCACATGAACCCATAACTTATGCACTATAATCCGCTTCTGCTTCAGTGTAGCTACTGTCTAACAAAATAAACTGGTAGATATCACATAGTCCATAACAGTGATCAAACAATAGTCGAGTACATAGCATACATTCTTCAGCGTTGTAAATAAAATGCTCATAATTTCAAAAAACTTCAGCCAAAATTGACAGCTATAGTTTCTTCATCTTTTTTTTTTTAATGATCCAGAAATCTGTCTGGGCCAACCCGCAGCCTTTGAAACTCGGGGATAATGGGTCCGCCCTCTGCCCCTTCTCCACTTAAATATAAGACTAAGTTCGTTCTCCATCTTTCTTTGTGAAGAAGAAAGAAAAGCCCCCACAAACCCACATGATAAAACAATTCAGTCAGCAAATTGTTTTACTAAAAATAATTCATGTACAACATCAACATTATAAATAAAATGCTCACAGATTCAAGAAACTTCTAATAAATTTACAGCTACAGTTCATTTATCTTTATTACAGAAAAGGAAGAAAAAAAGAAAAAAAACCCACATGATAAAACAACTGAATATGCAAATTAATTAACTAAAAACAATACATTTACACAGCCTCGTTTGGAACACTTAGAAACGGAATGACTAACTACGATTATCTTTTTTACTATGTAAATTTGGGTTTAGGGTTTTTTAAAAGTTGTTTTATGCCTTGAAATTGAAAATGAAAGGGGAATTTATTTACCTTTAAAATTCAGAGAGAGAGAGAGTTGAGGGTTGGAAGTTGGAGCGAAGGAGCAGAACAGCGTCCAGTTTGATAGAGATAAGCTGTGCCCTAATTTGGCCCCCAATTTGGCCCGAATAATACTTTATTGGCAAAAGAAGAAATATAATATAAGCCATAAGATAATTGTGTTTTATAACTTTTATTATTTGTATATAAGATACATGATATCATTATACTATAAGCATTAAAAAAAAATTGTCTTTCTAGAATTTTTTTAACATAGTAAAAAATTTGATAATTAATTAATTATATGATTAAATATATAAACATGTGTTATATAATTTTTCATTTGATGTATACTGATAACTATTTGTCCAATCTCTATATATATATATATATATATATATATATATATACTAGTATCTGGAAACGCGCTTTGCGCGTGTATCCTATATCGATTAGTAAATAATTTAAAATATTACACAAATATTAATATAAAAATAAATATTTGAGTTATAAAATAAAATTTTTAAGAAAAATTAAAGGAAGAAAAGTGCTTATGTTTATTGAACTTTCATTAATGATAAACTTAGATTATTATGCTAACGTTTCATTTAGCTATTTTAGACAAATCTAATCAAACTCGATTTTGCATGTAGACAAATTAAAGCAGACTTTCATTTGTTATATATGAGGCGAAACTGCTACTTGGATTGTGCAATTAGTAACAACAAAAAGAAACAACAATAATATAGATTTCCTATAGTCATGTCACGACCCCGAAATACTCAGTCGTGATGGCGCCTATCGTGAAATCAGGCAAGCCACACATTTCATTTGATAACAGTTATTTTCAGAAAATCCATTATATTTACAACAATCTCATATTTATAAAGCATTTAAGAGTTTAATCATCAGTGAATAACATAAGTAAGAGAAAACCTGAACCCACATCTAGTGTCACCGAGTCATGAGCTACTACATCAAAGTATCAAAATACAGAATCGACACAAAGTTGTCTGAAATAAGTAAATATAACTGGTGGATAGAGAAGGAGATAATCGAGGTTGCGATCGCCAACTGCTACCTCGATGCCTCCCAAGGAACTCTGACTGAGGTGTAAAGACTCCAGAGGGGCTCCTATTGGCCCAAGCGCTATATCAAGCCAACGAAGCCATGATCAGAGTATCGTTGCGGTGTGCAGTCTGATCTCATAGATGTCTCAATAACAGGCTTTCGGCCCCACTCAATCATTATTCTCCAGTCTCGCTCACATGGGCTCACAGATGTATGAACTAGCCCGAAACAATGATAAATATATAAATTCAACAATTATCGAGATTGGGGCATAAAATGATATGCTATGACAGGATTGAGTATACCAAATCAAATAAACACATAAGGAAACAACAATATACGACCACTCGGGTCTCAGCATTTTCGGCGTGAAGCCCTAGCATTTGACTTAGCATGATTACTAGCATGTTCACATTAACCACATCAATAAAAGTGTGGATATCAACCCGAAATAGCTACTAGACGGTGCCATAGGATGAACCAGGCCACAAATCACTCGGTGTACGCCCGCACGGCCGTCACTTGGCATGTGCGTCACATAAATTATAATCATGTAGCATATAGTTCGGGGTTTCGAACCCTCAAGACCAAGTTTGGAAACGTTACTTACCTCAAAACCGGTTAAAATCCTAAGTCCTCAATGCCTCTGCCTCTGCCTCTAGACTCAGCCTCTGATTGCTCCAAATCTACCAAAAATCAGATTTACATTATTAATATATGCTAAGGAACGAAGCCCACTCGAAAATTATCAAATTCAACCAAAAAATCCCGAAATTGGCCAAACCTGATCCCCGGGCCCACGTCTAGGATTCGATAAAAATTACAAAAATAGAATCATTACACTCCCACGAGTTCATACATCAGTTACACCAAAATCCAAAAACAAATGGCCCCTCAACTCCTCAAATCAAGGTCTAGAACTCCAAGCCCTAATCCCTCAATTTCCATCCTAAATCTCATACATTTCATGATTAAACCACTGAAAATCAACATAGAATCGAGTTTTAGCTTCAAGAAACTCACCTCAATGGAAACCCCATTGATTCCCTATTCAAAACCCTCTAAAAAGCTTAAACTCCGGATAAAAATGGTGGAAGATAACCCAAAATTGGTGAAGTCCACCTTATAATACTTTCTGCCCGGGCATCTCGCACCTGTGGCCCATTTTTCCGCATCTGCGGACCGCTTTTGCGGTCCAGACCACCGCATCTACAGTTTTTCATTAATGGCCCAATTCCCGCATCTGTGGACCAGGCGTCGCACCTGCGATCCCGCATATGCGTCCAAATAACCACATCTGTGATTTTTCTTCTGAAGGCCCAACTCCGCACCTGCGATCCCCTTTATCGCTTATGCGGTCTCGCATATGTGGTTCCCTAACTACAGGTGCGGTTATGACAGAACCAACAGCTTCAGCTGCATTTTCCATCTTCCAAACTTTCCGATAGTTATCTGAACTCATCCCGAGGCCCCCGTGACCTCAACCAAAAATACGAATAAGTCATAAGTGATTACCCGGACTTAGTCGAACCCTCGGAACACCCAAAATAACATTGAAACATCAAATCAACCCATGATTCAAGTCTAAGGATTTCAAACTTTTCCAAAAATCACCAACGATGGCGAAACTACCCAAAACTCGTCCGAATGACCTGAAAATTTGCACACACATCCAAAATGACGCTACGTACCTGCTCCAACTTTCGGAATTCCATTCCGACACCGATAGCTGATTTTCCACTGCCGATCGAAAATTGCCAAAAACTCAATTTCTCCAATTCAAGCCTAATTCTACTCTTGACCTCTAAACCACATTCCGAACACACTCCTAAGTCCCAAATCACCTAACGAAGCTATCCAAGCCCAAAAATCCACATTCCGAGGTCTTTTACCTAATAGTCAACTTCAGGTTGACTTTTCTAACTATAAAGCCAACTTAAGAGACTAAGTGTCTCATTTCCCACCACGACCGCTCCGAACCTGAACCAATCGATCCAACACATCATAAATAGGCTAAGCAACACATGACAAAGCATAAACAGGGAAAACAGGGCTAATCTAATGGAACGACCGGTCGGGTCGTTACATTCTCCCTCTCTTAAACAAATGCCCGTCCTCGAACAGGTCTAGAGACATACCTGGAGTCTCAAAAAGTGAGGATATCTTCTCCGCATCTCCCGCTCGGTCTCCCCGGTGGCCTCATCCACCTGTTTCCCTCTCTACTGCACCTTTATTGAAGCTATATCCTTAGATCTCAACCTTCTAACCTGTCGACCCATAATATCCACTGGCTCTACCTCAAATGACATATCACCCTCAAGCTTAACCGAGCTAAAATCCAAGACATGAGACGGGTCACCAACATACTTCTGGAGCATGGAAACATGAAACACTGGATGGACACTCGATAAGCTGGGTGGCAAAGAAAGTCTATAAGCCACCTCTCCAACCCTCTGAAGCACCTCAAAAGGCCGAATGAATCGGGGACTCAACTTTCCCCTCTTCCCGAACCGCATAACACCCTTCATGGGTGACACTTTCAGTAGCACCTTCTCCCCAACCATGAAAGACACATCCCAAACCTTCTGGTCCGTATAACTCTTCTGCCTAGACTGCGCCATGCGAAGCTGCTCCTGAATCAACTTCACCTTATCCAACTCATCCTGTACCAAGTATGTGCCCAATAGCCTAGCCTCACCCGACTCGAACCAACCAATCGGAGATCTACACCTCCTACCATATAAAGCCTCGTACGAAGCCATCTGGATACTCGACTGATAGCTATTATTATATGCAAACTCTGCGAGTGGTAGAAATTGGTCCCATGAACCCCGAAAATCAATGACACAAGCACGCAACATGTCCTCCAGAATCTGAATAGTGTGCTCTGACTGCCCGTCTGTCTGAGGATGAAATGTCGTGCTCAACTCGAACTGAGTACCCAACTCTCTCTGAACGGCCCTCCAAAACTGATATGTGAACTGAGTACCTCTGTCAAAAATGATAGAAACTGGAACACCATGCAACTGGACAATCTCCCTGATATAAATCTCAGTTAAGCGCTCCGAAGAATAAGTAGTACTAACAGGAATGAAGTGTGCGAACTTGGTCAACCGATCCACAATGACCCATATAACATCGAACCTCCTCTAAGTACGTGGGAGCCCAACTACAAAGTTCATGGTGATCCGCTCCCACTTCCACTCCAAAATATCCAACCTCTAATGCAACCCACCTGGCCTCTGGGGCTCATACTTGACCTACTGACAGTTGAGACACCGAGATACAAACTCAACAATATCCTTCTTCATCCGCCTCCACCAATAATGATGTCTCAGATCCTGATACATCTTCGCGGCACCTGGATGGATGGAATACTGAGAGTTATAGGCCTCAGCTAGAATCAACTCTCGAAGCCCATCCACATTAGGCACACAAATCCGACCCTGCATCCTCATAACCCCATCTTCACCAATAGCTACATCCCTGGCATCACCTCGTCGGACCCTGTCTTGAAGAACGAGCAAGTGTGGCTCATCATACTAGCGCTCCCCGATCCGGTCATAAAGAGAAGACCTGGAAGCTACATGAGCTAATACTCGACGGGGCTCTGATAGATCCAATCTCACCAACTGTCCTACTAAGGCCTGAACATCAAGCGTGATGGGTTTATATTCTATTTTGATAATCTAACAAACTTTTATGTGACGAGCCAGAGAAAGGACCTGATGTGTAAATAACACAAGCAGTTAGCTCCAACTCAAGGAATTCCGAACTGTGTACCTTTTATCAATAAGGGACCAGTTGGAGGACCTGATCCCTTGATAGACTCACAGACGGAAGTACAGGATCAACTTTACAGCTGTAAAAGTTGTGACAGAAAAGTAATTGCCTGCAACTGTACACGCTACAGTGCAGCAGTCATTAACCATTTATTGTGAAGTGTACCCAAAAGTTTGGAACATCCTTCTTGGAATGTGGTAAGGTCTTTAACATCTTGTGTGAAGACAAACAACACATTCACTTGAGCATTTACTATCATTCTTCTAAGAATTGAAGATCCGCCCAGCATTGAAGGCTCAAGTGTGTCAAGAACAAGAAGAAAACTCCACTAAAGAGGACCAGTTTCACTGTGTGTCTTAGGCGTCCATTAGTTGAGTTGTAATCTTGTGTTTTGCTTTCTATTGCATCCTATCTTGCTTTCTTAGAAGCCTTGTAATAGGAACTCTAAAACCTTTATTCCATCCGTTCTTTTGTGTGACTAGGATTAGTCATAAGTCAAAGTCTTTGTAACTAGAGAGTTACAAAGTGGCTTGCAATAGTGAGTGCAAGTTAGTAAGTTGAAGTCTTTGTAAGAGTGCTTTACAAAGTGGCTTGTAATAGTGTAGATTACAAGTTAGTGAAGTTGAAAACCTACAAGAGTAGGTCGTGGTTTTTTGTCCCCTTAAGAGGGATTTTTTCCACGTAAAAATCCTGTATCACTTTACTTGTATTCTTAAAGTATATCTTCGTGGGAACTCATAGAGGACCCGGTAACTCTACTGGTTGGTGGACTCACAAATCTTCAATTGGTATCAGAGCAGGTTCTTTCTAAACAGTTAACACCTAGAAAGGATCTGTAATGGCTGCTCCACCAAACTTCGAGGAAGGACAATCCACATATCGACCTCCCAGGTTCAACGGTCAGTACCTTGGTGGTGGAAGACCTGCATGCATGACTTCATCATGGCTGAGGATTTTGAGTTATGTGATATAATTACTGATGGTCCTCATGTTCGATGCACAAAGTTGGAGAAACTGGTTTAATGGTGCCAAAAACCAAGAGAGACTACAACGATACTGATAGGAAAGCTATGGAACAGAATTTTCGTGCAAAGAAAATTCTTGTGTGTGGAATCAGACCTAACGAATACAATAGGATCTCTGCGTGTCAATCAGCCGAAGAGATCTAGGATGCTTTGCAGACTGCCCATGAAGGAACAACACAAGTGAAGCAGTCCAAAATTGACATGCTAACCACTGAGTACGAGCTTTTCAAGATGAAGGAAGATGAATCTATACAGGATATGCACACCAGGTTCACTTCCATTATCAATGAGCTTCACTCTCTAGGAGAAGTCATTCCTAGGAACAAGCTAGTGCGAAAAATCTTAAGTGTTCTGCCTGGTTCCTGGGAAAGCAAGGTCAATGTCATAACTGAAGCAAATGATCTTCAGGTCTTAACAATGGACGAGTTAATAGGAAACTTGAGAACATATGATATGAAGAGGAAAAAGGACAGTGAGAGAAGGGAGCACAAGAAGGATAAGAACCCGGGTCTCCAAGCTTAAAAGCATGAGTTAAGTGAAGAGGACAACGACGTGGCCTATCTCACCAAAAGATCCCAAAAGATGGTTCGAAGGAATGAGGGAATACCAAGAAGAGACAACTCAAGCAAGCCTAAAAACTGTGACCTATGTCATAAATGTGGTAAGCCCGGACATTTCATAAAAGATTGACCGCTCCTGAAACACGACAACTACAAATACAACACTGACAAAGATGCAAAGAGGAACACGGTCGCTGATAAAAGATTTAGCAGAAAACACGCAGCTGACAATGTTGTAAAGCAGGCTCTTGCTGCTTGGGGAGACTCATCTAGTGAATCAGAAGAGGAACATGAAGTAGAAAATAACTCCATGATGGCAGTTGAGAACAAGGCTAAGGAGTATGATTCGTTGTTTGCTCTTATGGCTTAATCTGATGAAGAAGATGAAGGTGACACAGATGAGGTAAACTTCAGGGATGTTCAAAGAAATCTGAAATCCTATTCTCCTAAAAAATTATTGTCATTGTCAAATGTTCTCGTTGATACCTATTATAGCTTAGTTGAAGATAAATATTCATTGACCCTAGAACTAGGAGAAGTAGAACAAACCAGAGATGACCTAGTTGTGTGTGTGGTTGACTTGAAAGAAACTGTAGAAAACCTTGAAAAAGAGAATGAGACTCTAATGTGCAAAATCAACTGTGTTGAGAATGAAAGATATGACCTAATGGTGGTGGTTGTGGATTTTAAGGATACCATAAAAGATCTTGAAAAGAAAAAGGAAGAGATAGAGAAAAAAACCAGAGAGTCAGAAAATGAGAGAGATGATTTAACTGTAGTAATGGCAGATTTGAAAGAAACAGTAGAGAATTTAAGCAGTGAAAAGATGTGCTTGAATATGAGAATAGATACTGTTGAGCAAGAAAGAAATGATCTTCTAGTAGTAATCACAGACTTAGAAGAAACTATTCAGGGACTAAGACTAGATACTGGTTCATCAAGTGTAGATAAAGGAAAGGAAATAGTTAGTGAAAAATATGTCAAGCTTTAAAAAGAATTGAATGAGGTCAAAAATAGTTTGTGCAGTGAGGTTGAGAAAAACAAGGAGTTGCAAGTAGAAGGGTGATCAAACTAAAATCTGATCTTAAGAAATCTTTGAATTGGACTTGGTCCATAGACATTGTCACTACTATGTACTTTAACAACTCTGGAAACAAGCAGGGAATCGGGTTTCAAAAGGAGAAAACTCCCTACAACCCTCACAGCAAGTATGTTACAGTCCCAGACAATTGGCGTTGTACCCACTGTGGGAACAACAGACACTTCAAGGAAAGTTGCCCAGCCAGGGATCAATCAGTCCAGAAAAATAAGATGTTTGCTGGAAGGAGAAACACTAAGCAAGGACCAGGTCCCAGCAAGAAATATCAATTCCTGCCGGAATGGACTGGAAAATTTCTTATTCATCCCTTTCCTAACTACAAGGGACCCAAACTTGTTTGGGTTCCTAAATCTAACCATTGATTTATTTGTGCAGGGATTAGTGAGGGGAATTGGGCTACAATAGATCATGGACAGCGGATGCTCAAAGAATATGACTGGAAATACCATGGATTTTTTCTCATTAAAAGCCTTGCAGGGAGGGGATGTATCCTTTGGAAATGGAAAGAAGGAATACATCCTTGGTGTTGGAAGAGTTGGAAGATCTCTAGAGCACTCAATAGAAAATGTATATTATCTGGATGGCTTGAATTAGCCTATTGAGTGTCTCTCAAATCTGTGATAAAGGAAACAAAGTGGAGTTCTTGTCCAAAGTGTGCACAGTTACTAGTGTAGTAACTAGGGAAGTAGTGTTGATAGCCAAGAGGTACAAGAACATCCATGTTGCTGATTTGAATCTTTGGAAGCTGGTGAAGTGAACTGTTTGAAGGTTGTCGATGACGATGCAGAGCTTTGGCATAGAAGGTTGGGTCATGCCAGTTTTTCTCTCCTGAACAAACTGATAAAGAAGGACCTGGTCCGCGGTCTGCCAAATTCCAAGTTCAAGGAGCACAAGGTTTGTGATGCGTGTGCTAAGGGAAAACATGTAAAATAATCCTATAAGAAAAACAATGTTAGCACATCCAGACCTCTTGAACTTCTCCACATGGATTTGTGTGGACCTATGAGAATTCCAAGCAGGGGTGGAAAAAAGTACATATTTGTGATTGTGGATGACTACTCAAGATTCACTTGGACGTTATTTTTTAGAGAAAAAGATGAGACATTTGAAGTATTTGTGGCCTTTGTAAAGAAAATCCAAGTGAAGATGGACCTAAAGGTAGCTTGCATCAGATCCGACCATGGAACTGAATTTGATAATGCAAAATTTGATGAGTTTTGCACTAAGAATGGAATCACACATAACTTCTCAGCACCAAGAACTCCTCAGCAAAATGGAGTAGTGGAGAGGAAGAACAGAACCCTGGAGGATATGGCTCGAACAATGCTCATTGATAGTGGAATTGCTAAGAATTTCTGGGCTGAAGCAATCAATACAACCTGCTACTTGGTGAACAAGTGCATGATCAGGTCCTTCCTAAACAAAACCCCCTATGAATTTCTCAATGAAAGAAAGCCTAATAACGCATTTAAGAGCCTTTGGCTGCAAATGCTATGTTCTAAACAATGGAAAGGATCATCTTGGAAAGTTTGATGCAAAGAGTGATGAAGGAATATTTTTGGGATATTCTTCTAAAAGCAAAGCATACAAAGTGTACAACAAAAGAACCCAATGTGTAGAATAGAGTGTTCATATTCTCTCCAATGAAACTCCCTCCTCACACAGGGACAACAATGGTGATGATCAAGACAATGAACCACTTCTGGTTCCTGGAGAAATTTCTGATGTATCAAATGGTAAGGCAGATATGATGATTCATGCCAAGGAGATGATTGAAGGCAACATAACTTCTTCTTCAGGAACACGGAAGGAAACTGGTACCCCAATCTCTCCACATAAGTTGAAGAAAGAGTTGGAGATGTTGTGGAAGGTACTCCTCAGATAACAGAACAAGAGGCTCAAGGAAACCCTTTCAATTTTCCAAGTTCCTCCTCAAATCAATTTCAAAGTTCAAATTGGAAACATAAGGGCTCCCATCCTCTTGATAACATAATCACTCCGCTTGATTTTGGAATTCAAACCAGAAACTCTCTAGCCTTCTCAGCCTTTCTATCCCAAATAGAACCCAAAAATATCAATGAAGCCCTGAAGGATGCACATTGGATCATTTCTATGCAGGAAGAGCTTCATCAGTTTGAAAGAAACAAAGTATGGCATTTGGTACTTCGACCATCAGACAGAACCATCATAGGAACCAGGTGGGTGTTCAGGAACAAATTGGATGAGAATAGGAAAACTACCAGAAATAAAGCTAGGCTTGTGGTTCAATGATACAACCAAGAGGAAGGGATTGATTGTGATGAAACTTTCGCTCATGTTGCTCGTATGGAAGCCATTAGAATTCTCATTACTTCTGCATCGCATATGGAATTCACATTATTTCAAATGGATGTGAAAAGTGCATTCTTGAATGGATACCTCAAGGAAGAAGTGTATGTCAAGCAACCCCATGGGTTTGAAAGTTATGTTCATCCAAAGCATGTCTTCAAGTTGGGAAAAACCCTATATGGCTTGAAGCAAGCTCCCAAAGCTTGGTTTGAAAGGTTGTCCAAATTCCTACTAGACAATGGATTCACTCGAGGCAAGATTGACAACGCCTTATTTCTGAAGAAACGAGGAAGGAAACTTCTTATAGTCCAGGTGTATGCTGATGACATTATCTTTGGGGCTACAATAGATTCACTGTGTAAGGAATTGGCAATGCTCATGGGAAGTGAGTTCGAGATGACCATGATGGGGGAACTGAACTTCTTCCTAGGTCTTCAAGTAAAGCAATCTACTAAGGGCACATGCATTAGTCAGCAAAAAATTTTATATCAAGGAACTACTCAAGAGGTTTGATATGGAAGACTCCAAAGTGATTGACACACCCATTGCAGTGGCTACCAAACTTGACATGGATGATTCTGGCTCTCCTGTAAATCAAACTATGTATAGGGGGATCATTGGCTCTCTTCTTTACCTCACAGCAAGTAGGCCAGACATTGTATTCAGTGTAGGATTGTGTGCAAGGTTCCAATCCAATCCTAAGGAGTCGCGTCTGAAATCTGCTAAGAGGATCCTACGCTATCTCAAAGGCACACAGGACCTGGTGCTATACTATCCGTCAGGTGACAATTTCAATTTTATTGGTTATGCTGGCGCAGATTATGCAGGATACCTGGTGGACAGAAAAAGCACTTCAGGGATGGCTCATTTTCTTGGATCGTGCCTAATCTCTTGGGGCACAAGGAAGCAAAACTCAATGGCCTTGTCCATAACAGAAGCAAAATATGTTGCAGCTACATCTTGTTGTGCTCAGTTGTTATGGATCAAACAACAACTGGAGGACTTTGGAGTATTTATCGACAGCATTCCACTTCTATGTGATAATACCAGTGCGCTCAACATGGCAAAGAACCCCGTTCAACACAAGAGGACTGAGCACATTGATGTGAGACATCACTTTCTCAGAGACAATGTTGAAAAGGGGCACATTAGTATGAGGTTCTGTTGCACTGAAGATGAAATTGCAGATATATTCACCAAGGCACTGGGCAGGGAACATTTTGAGAAAAATAGAATGGCTCTGGGCATGCTGAGACCAAACTAGGGACTCGGTTCTCCTTTTTGGCTATGAATGTCTTACTCAGGTACAGATGGCTAAGGTGTTTTCTAATAAAGTCTAACTCGCATCAATATTGTTGCAGGTAGACACGCATGATGACTACATAATTTAAAGGAGTGGCCTTGTAGAACATAAAGAGACTGAGCACTTTTTCAAAAAAAGAAAAAGAAAAAAAAACAACAAGTACGGGACCTGGTCCATGTTCCCCAGGTTAGTAGCTATGTGTACCCTATCCCTCTTTAAGAAAGTAACTACATTAATTACTACTGCCACACCTTCGCCTTTTCAGAAGACACATCCATCACGTCTATCACTCCACCCTTTCAAATCCCTCTGCCCATTTCCCTCTTCCCAAAACTTCCTACCGCCAGTTGAACCAGTTTCTTCTCCCTCTCACTACTCAAATCACCTATAAACTCCCTCGCCTCCAACCTATCTATACACACCTACTCTTACGAACAACTCTCTTTTTCTCTCCCTCTCTTTTAATTCCTTTACTAACTGTCAACAATGGCCTCCTCAAATGAACTCTCCCCTTCCATCACCACTGACCTCAACATTGTTCCAGTGGACGGTTAGGAATCCCCTCTTTTGGAGGAAGCCATCTCTGCTCCCACTCCATCATCACCTCCACCTAAACCAGAGACCTCCAAGGGACCCTTAGTCTCAAAATCTCCTCCTTCCTTCTCTCCTCCAGCTGATTCCCCACAAAAACCCTAACTGATGAAACCACCATTGTACCTCCTCCTTCCTCTGTATCACCATCTTAACCCTTCACCGCTGAAGCCTCTCAAGTCTCTGAAGTTTCAGAAGATGACCCGATTAGTACATAAACCCCTCATTCCTTTATTCCTCGACTCCCATGGAGTCTTCTGAAAAGGAGGCGATCAAAAATATAATGGCCATCACCTCTGAGAACTCACCCTCTGAAGGTACCCCCTCCCTTCCTGAAACGCAGGGAGCAACGTCGTCCATCCTAGAGGATGAAGGAACATTGGTCCTTTTTGAGTCTCCTTCCCATGAGGTTACACCTTTCAAACCTAGTAAGGGACCTGATTCTCCACCCTCTCAGTCCCCTCAAGAACAGATCTTCTATACACCCCCTCTTGAGTCCATTCCTTCAGTTCATGAACCCATGCATGAGGATGACATGGTGCTGAGTGCTCGATTCAAACTCCATCACAACATTTTCACTCCAGCACCATCTGTTAAGCGTCCCTCGACCATGCTACAGAAGAAAGAGGTTGTCGATCTGGCTCTTGAAAAGAGTAAGAAAAGTAATAATAATAAGAAGAAGAGGCTGGTAAAGGATGGTCAAGTAGTGGGGGACAAAGACATTCACGTGGTTGTAGTAGAGGATTACACTTCTGAGGAACCTAGTTCCTTAGTAGAACAGAAGAAATCTGGGTCTGGTCAACGTGATAAGAAAGAGACTCTGACAATTCCAAGTAGAAGGTGGTTGGGGATGCAAGTGAGAGGAAATCTATATCTTCTAGTTCCAAAGGAAAATTTGTGAAGGTGTCAGGGAAACGAAAAAAGAGAGGAAGAAACTGCGGTAGAACCTGGTGTTGTAAATCCCATATCAAGTAGTAGTGGGAAGTGGAAGGAAAACGTTCAAAAACAAAGTGTGCTGTGGGGTCGTACTTTTAATCCTGAGATTCTAGAGATTCCTGGCATGAGTCAACTCATGACCATGGTTGAGTTCCAAAAGTGGGAACACTTGTTTCACGTGAGTAGTCCTAAGGTCTATGAAGACGCTATGAAAGAGTTCTATGCTACCCTCTTCACACATGAAGACGGTCATGTTTGTGTGCTGGTAGGGGGTGTGGATATTGTCCTTGGTGACACTGCTCTAGGGACAATTCTAGATGTTCCATCGGAAGGGCTATCTTCAGTGGATCCTAATAAGTATGCATGTAGCGGTGATTTTCGGAGAGCTATAGTTAAACCAGGGATAGTCCAACAGGGTCACCGGGGCACAAGAAGGCTATGTTGCCTGTTTACCAACTCCTCTTTGAGCTGGTGAACAAAGTTCTTCTTCCCCGAGCTGAGCGACGCTCTGTTGCTTCCAAAGCTGATTTGATTTTGATGGAAGCCATTGACGATTTCAAGCCTATAAACTTGCCTGCTCTTATGATAAATCACATGGATAAGGTTGTCTCGGTCAAGGATGGGAACCATGGTCTCCCCTATTGCTTTTTGCTCACTCGAGTCTTTAAGCACTTCAAGATTCCACTTAGCAATCCTCGGGTTGGGACTCGCAAGCAAAGCTTCTCAAAGACCACTCTTGAAGAATATGAGTGCATTGAAAATGTTGGGGGCAGTTCTTCGACAATCTATCAGAATAAATGCCCTGAATGCTGCACATGATACGATCAAGAGGTTGAAGGCTCAAATTGCCATCCTAGAGATGTCCAGTCAAGTTGCAGAGGGACCTGGTGCTAGTAGTTTCTTAAACGAAGAAGTGGCTCGCTTGGCTAAGGAAAATGTTGAGCTGAAGAAACAGGTGGAGAACCTCAAAGACAAGTTGCTCGAGGATCAGTCTTTTGCAAATGCCCGCATAGACCTGGTCCTTCGCACCATCTCTGCCTCCTCCTCCAAACCCTCCTCCTCTAGTGCCTCTTAGGATCTGTCCTCCCCAGTTCTCTTATGATGTGTTGTGGCTGTCAGTTTTTGTACTTTTCTTTTTTTGTTTGGGATTGGATTCCACCTAGATGCTCCTACTTGGCAAAATCCAAATGAAGTTCTTTGCTCCTCAAGCAAAGACTTCCTTATGTTTTCAAGTGTTTCTTAATGCAATCAGTCTTTTTATGTTCTCTTTACTGCTTTTCTGCTTTACTATTCTGTTTTTATCATGTTGTGTGCACATAAGGGGCATGAGTTAACTGTATCGGACTTCCTTATGCTTTCTGTCTAGGATGCCAAAAGGGGGAAGTTAAGGGGTAAGCACATCGAAAGGGGGAACTTGTTGTTAAATGGGAAGCACATCGACAAGGGGAACTTGCTAGAAACCCGGTCAATCATTTATTATGTATCTACTGGTGTCAGTGTAAAATATTGTTCACATAACTGCTTCCCAACTATAAAAGTTTGTCATCATCAAAAAAGGGTAATTGATGGGTTGTATTCTATTTTGATGATCTAACAAACTTTTATGTGACGAACCAGAGAAAGGACATGACGTGTAAACAACACAAGTAGTTAGCTCCAACTCAAGGAATTCTGGACTGTGTACCTTTTATCAATAAGGGACCAGTTGGAGGACCTAATCCCTTGACAAGCTCACAGACGGAAGTACAGGGTCAACTTTACATCTGTAAAAGTTGTGACAGAAAGTGACTGCTTCAACTGTACACGCTACACTGCAGCAGTCACTTCCCATTTATTGTGAAGTGTACCCAAAAGATTTGGAACATCCTTCTTGGAATGTGGTAAGGTCTTTAACATATTGTGTGAAGACAAACAACACATTCACTTGAGCATTTACTATCATTCTTCTAAGCATTGAAGATCTGCCCAGTATTGAAGGCTCAAGTGTGTCAAGAACAAGAAGACAACTCCACTAAAGAGGACCAGTTTCACTGTGCGTCTTAGGCGTCCATTAGTTGAGTTGTAATCTTGTGTTTTGCTTTCTATTGCATCCTATATTGCTTTCTTAGAAGCCTTGTAATAGGAACTCTAAAACCTTTATTCCATCCGTTCTTTTGTGTGACTAGGGTTAGTCATAAGTCAAGTCTTTGTAACTAGAGAGTTACAAAGTGGCTTGCAATAGTGAGTGCAAGTTAGTAAGTTGAAGTCTTTGTACGAGTGCTTTACAAAGTGGCTTGTAATAGTGTAGATTACACGTTAGTGAAGTTGAAAACCTATAAGAGTAGGTCGTGGTTTTTTGTCCCCTTAAGAGGAATTTTTTCCATGTAAAAATCTTGTATCACTTTACTTGTATTCTTAAAGTATATCTTCGTGGGAACTCATAGAGGACCCGGTAACTCTACTGGTTGGTGGACTCACAAACCTTCAAAGCGCTAATGGTCTCTCTACTGCTGGAAGATATGCTAGACGCCCCAAACTCTCTGCTCTGCGACTCAAGGCATCGTCCACTACATTGGCCTTCCCCGAATGGTATAGAATAGTGATATCATAGTCCTTGAGATGCTCCAACCATCACCTATGACGCAAATTCAGATCCTTCTGCTTAAACTGATGTTGCATACTACGGTGGTCAGTGAAGACCTCATAATGCACCCCATACAGATAATGACGCCAAATATTCAAGGCGTGACAATGGTTGCTAGCTCGAGATCATGCACTGGGTAATTCTTCTCATGAGTCTTCAACTGGCGCGAGGCATAGGCAATCACCCTACCCTCGTGCATCAAAACACAATCGATGCCTATCCTCGAGGCATCACAATATACAGTATAAGAACCTGAAGCTGATGTCAATACTAAAACTGGAGCTGAGGTTGATGCAGTCTTGAGCTTCTGAAAGCTCTCCTCACACTCGTCTGACCACCTGAACGGAGCACCCTTCTGGGTAAATTTTGTCAAGGGCGAAGCAATAGAAGAAAACCCCTCCACAAAGCAACAGTAATATCCCGACAAACCAAGGAAACTCTTATTATCTGTAACTGAGGACCGTCTGTGCCAACTCTGCACCGCCTCTATCTTTTTTGGATCAACCTGAATACCCTCACTAGACACCACGTACCCAAGCCAAAACTCACACTTGGAGAACTTTGCATAAAGCTTCTCATCCCCCAATATCTGTAACACAACTCCCAAATGATGAGCGTGCTCCTCCTGGCTACGAGAATATACCAGGATGTCATCAATGAACACAATAACAAAAGAATCCAAGTACGATTGAAACACGTTTTTCATCAAATGCATGAGCGTTGGTGGGGCATTGGTCAGCCCAAAAGACATCACTATAAACTCACAGTGACCATAACGAGTCTTGAAAGTTATCTTGGGAATATCATAATCCTGAATCTTCAACTGATGATACCCGAATCTCAAATCAATCTTAGAGAACACTCTGGATCCCTGAAGCTGGTCAAGAAAATCATCAACACGAGGCAAATGATACTTATTCTTGACTGTAACCTTGTTCAACTGTCTGTAGTCAATACACATCCTCATGGAACCATCTTTATTCTTTACAAATAGCACTGGTGCACCCCAAGGCGACATACTAGGACGAATGAACCCCTTATCTAGGAGTTCCTGAAGCTGCTCTTTCAATTCCTTCAACTTCGTTGGTGCCATAGGATACAGTGGAATAGAAATAGGCTGAGTGCCCGGCACCAAATCGATACCAAAATCAATATCCTTGTCAGGTGGCCTGCCTGGCAGGTTAGCAGGAAACACGTCCGAAAAATCAGGGACCACAAGAACAAAATCAATAGTGGGAGTCTCAACACTGACATCCCTCACAAAAGCCAAATATGATAAACACCCTTTTTCTACCATACACTGGGCCTTCAGGTATGAAATCACCCGACTAGGAACATACTCAATGAAACCTCTGCACTCGACTCTCAAATATCCTAGCATCGCTAAGGCCACAGTCTTAGCGTGACAATCAAGAACAATGTGACACGGAGATAGCCAATCCATGCCCAATATCACATCAAAGTCAACCATGCTAAGCAATAACAGATCCACTCGAGTCTCCAGACCCCCAATAGATATCACACATGACCGATACACACAGTCCACAATAATAGTATCGCCCACCGGGGTCGACACATGAACAGATGTAACTAAGGACTCACGAGGCATATCCAGAAAATGAGCAAAGTATGATGAAACATAAGAATACGTGGAACCTAGATCAAATAAGACTGAAGCATCTCGGTGACATACTGAAACAATACATGTAATCACTGCATCTGAGGCCATAACATTTGGTCTGGCTGGAAGTGCATAAAATCGATCACCTCCACCTGATGACCTCCTCCTCTAGGGCGACCTCTAGCTGACTAACCCCCTCCCCTAGCTGCCTGGGCGGGTGGTGAAGTAACTGGTGCTGAAGCTGAAGGCTGGCTCCTCTGCTGGAATGAACCACCCGAAAGACGGGGACAAAACCTCTTGATATGACCTGTATCACCACACTCAAAGCAACCCCTCTTAGCAAATGACGGTGGGGACGGAAGGGAACCCCTATAACCAAAATAACCACTAGAATAACCATGCGCCGAGGAACCCTGAACTGATGGTGGCCGAGATGAACTATTGGCTGGAAGAGAAGTGAATGAGGAACGACCCAGATGAGAGCCGCGGGGACCATGACCCAGTGATGCATCACTGTAGGTTGGGGGACTGGCTGAGGAGGCTTAAATGAATGGCCTCTGCTATGCTGAGACTGACCTCCTGAGTGAACACCACCAAAACTACCAGACCCTCGATGTCTCTTTGCCTCCCTCTCGACTCGCTCTTGGCGGCGAACCGGCTCAATCTCTCTAGCAATTTCAACCACCTCCTCAAAAGAAGCACCAAATACCCTCTCCCTGGTCAGAAAAATCTGAAGCTGATAAGTGAGGCCATCAATAAACCTCCCGATCCTCTCCCTATCCGTGGGAACTAGCCAAATAGCATGACGGGCCAACTCGGAGAACCTCATCTCATACTGCGTCACTGTCATGTCCCTCTAATGCAACTGCTCAAACTCCTTGCGCAGCTCCTCCCTGCGGGACTGCGGTACATACTTCTCTAGGAAAAGAATGAAGAACTGACACCAGGTAAGGGGCGCTGCATCAACAAGTCTACGTCTCTCATAGGCCTCCCACCAAGTGAGTGCATCTCCTGAGAACTGGATAGTAGTAAATGGGACCCCACTGGCCTCCAATATCCCTGATGTGCGAAGAATCCTCTGACACTTGTCTAAGAAGCCCTGGGCATCCTCGTCCTTAGTACCACTGAAAGTCGGAGGTTGAAGTCTGCTAAATCTATTCAACCTGCGCTGTTTATCATCTGCCAAAGCTGGGACCACAAAGTCCTGGGCTGGGGTAACCGGCTGGGTTGGAGCTGCCCCCGATGTTTGAAGCCCCTGGGTAACCTGCTCAGGTGTCCGGGCAGCTGGAGTCTGAGTGCCTCCCACAGCCTGAGAAGTAGCGGCAGTAGTAGAACATAGCGATTTCTTGTGCAAGACTGGTGCACACTGTCAAAGTCTAAGCTAGCATCTCCTAAAGACTCAGAATCACAATAGGCAGTGCCGGTGCCTGAGCCAATCCTGCTGGAACATCTACGGCGGGGACCTGATCCTAAACAATAGGAGGGTCCACAGGTACTGCCCGGCTGCTGTGCGGGCTGCACCCCTTTCTCTACCACGACCTCGACCACTGCCTCGACCTCTCGCTGGTCTAGCTGGTGTCTGGTCACCCTGATCGGTAGAGCGGGTCCTCACCATCTGTGAGATAATGAAAATAACAAAAGTTTAGTTCCAGCAATCAACAGATTCGCACGACATAATTCAAGAATGTGAGATTTTTTTTCCTAAGGGTTCTGTAGCCTCTCGAAGATAAGTACAGACGTCTCCGTACCGATCCGCAAGACTCTACTAAACCTGCTCATGACTGGTGAGACCTGCATAACCTAGAGCTCTGATACCAACTTGTTACGACCCCGAAATACCCAATCGTGATGGCGTCTATCGTGAAATCAGGCAAGCCACACATTTCATTTGTTAATAGGTATTTTCAAAAAATCCATTATATTTGCAGCAAAAGTCTCATATTTATAAAGCATTTAAGAGTTTAATCATCATTGAATAACATAAGTAAGAGAAAACCCGAACACAGATCTAGTATCACCGAGTCCTGAGCTACTACATCAAAGCATCAAAATACAGAACCGACACAAAGTTGTCTGAAATAAGTAAATATGACAGGTGGATAGAGAAGGAGATAATCGAGGTTGCGATCGCCAACTGCTACCTTGATGCCTCCCAAGGAACTCCTACTGCAGCTCAACAGCCACTACCGGGTCATGCTGTACCTGGATCTGCACACAAGGTGCAGGGGGTAACATGAGTACACCAACTCAGAAGTAACGAACCCAAACTACGGGCTGAGAGGTCGTGACAGACTAACCTCAATAATTGTAATGAAAACAGTGCAAAGAATTTAGGCATGCTCACAGTTTCATTAAATAATGAAAACAGAATATGACATGTATGATAAGCAACCCATGTATATCTCAGTACTCTACATGTCAATGTATCAACAGTGTGAAAATGCACATAGTGCTCACATCTCTCACACGGAAGTCCACTCAGTACTATATATGGCTCTCAGGCCCAGGGAAAGTCCATCCCGGAATATGCATAACATCGGTGACCGTAGTCACTCAGTACTGAGGAAAAGGCCAATCCAGCCCCCACGGAGAAGATCCATCTCCGGAATACAACACTCGGACAAGATCCATGTTCAGGGACGATCCATCCCTCACATATCATCCACTTCGGAATGGATTAATGTCCAGGGAAGATCCATCCCTCAATATCAATGCGCTCACTAGGGGTGTAAAGACTACAGAGGGGCTCCTATTAGCCCAAGCGCTATATCAAGCCAACGAGGGCATGATAAGAGTATCGTTGCGGTGTGCAGTCCGATCTCACAACTGTCTAAATAACAAGATCTCGGCCTCATTCAGTCATTACTCTCCAGTCTCGCTCACATTGGTTCACAGATGCATGAACTAGAACGAAACAATGATAAATATATAAAATCAATAGTTACCGAGACTGAGGCATGAAATGATATGCTATGACAGGACTGAGTATACCAAATCAAATAAACACATAAGGAGACAGCAATATACGACCACTCGGGTCTCAGCATTTTCGGCGTGAAGCCATATAATTTGATTTAGCATGATTTATAGCATGTTTATATTAACCACATCAATAAAAGTGCGTATATCAATTCGGAATAGCTACTAGAAGGTGCCATGGATGAGCCAGGCCACAAATCACTCGGTGTACGCCCACACGCTCGTCACTTGGCATGTGCGTCACCTAAATTATAATCATGTAGCATATAGTTCGGGGTTTCGAACCCTCAGGACCAGGTTTGGAAACGTTACTTACCTCAAAACCGACTAAAATCCTAGTCCTCAATGCCTTTGCCTCTAGTCTCGGCCTCTGATTGATCCAAATCTACCAAAAATCAGATTTACATCATTAATATATGCTAGGGAACGAAGCCCGCTCGAAAATTATCAAATTCAACCGAAAAATCCCAAAATTGGCCAAACCCGACCCCCGGGCCCACGTCTCGAAATTTGATAAAATTACAAAACTCGAATCCTTACACTCTCACGAGTTCATACATACCAAATACACCAAAATCCGACAGCAAATGGCCCCTCAATTCCTCAAATCAAGGTCTAGAACTTCAAGCCCTAATCCCCCAATTTCCATCCTAAATCTCATACATTTCATGATTAAACCACTGAAAATCAACATAGGATCGAGTTTTAGGTTCAAGAAACTCACCTCAATGGAAACCCCCTTGATTCCCTATTCAAAACCCTCTAAAAAGCTTCAACTCCGGAAAAAATGATGGAAGATAACCCAAAATTTGCAAAGTCCATCTTATATACTTTCTGCCCAGGCATCTCGCACTTGCGGCCTATTTTTCCGCATCTGCGGATAGCTTCTGCGATCCAGACCACCGTATCTGCGGTTTTTCATTAATGGCCCAATTCCCGCATTTGCAGACCAGGCGTCGCACCTGTGGTCCCGCATATGCATCCAAATAACCGCATCTGCGATTTTTCTCCTGAGGGCCCAACTCCGCAACTGCGATCCCCTTTATCGCTTCTGCGGTCTCGCACCTGCGGTTGCGGTTATGACAGAACCAACAACTTCAGCTGCATTTTCCATCTTCCAAACTTTTTGATAGATATTCGAACTCATCCCGAGGCCCCCGGGACCTCGACCAAAAATACGAACAAGTCATAATGATTACCCTGACTTAGTCGAACCCTCGGAACACCCAAAATAACAGCGAAACATCAAATCAACCCATGATTCAAGCCCAAGGATTTCAAACTTTTCCAAAAATCACCAACGATGCTGAAACTACACAAAACTCGTCCGAATGACCTAAAAGTTTGCACACGTATCCAAAATGATGCTACGAACCTGCTCCAACTTTCGGAATTCCATTCCGACCCCGATAGCTGATTTTCCACTGCCGACCGAAAATTGCCAAAAACTCAATTTTGCCAATTCAAGCCTAATTCTACTTTTGACCTCTAAACCATATTACGAACACACTCCTAAGTCCCAAATCACCTAATGAAGCTATCCGAGCCCAAAAATCCACATTCCGAGGTCTTTTACCTAATAATCAACTTCTGGTTGACTAGTCTAACTATAAAGCCAAGTTAAGAGACTAAGTGTCTCATTTCCCACCATGACCGCTCCGAATCTGAACCAACCAACCCAACACATCATAAATAGTCTAAGAAATACATGACAAAGCATAAACAAGGAAAATGGGGCTAATCTAACGGAACGACCGGCCGGGTTGTTACAAGTCATGGCAAAATGACTAAAAATAAACCATAGCTACTCGGCATCCTAATCATGTACAAAGTAAAGTTATTTCATATCAGAAGCGCATGATTTCACCTTCAAATGATGTTAGAACTTAGGTCTCATAATCCATATGTAAATATCTTGAAATTATAGGTAGAATCATAATCTCTTGTATAAGTTGCACATATTCTTCTAAGATAAGAAAATAATTTTGTCACTTAAAAAGGAAAAAAATGCACTATGAGATCAACCAATTGAGTCATCTCAAGATTACTAAAATGTAGCAAATATAGAGTGAGTTCAAACCTCTAAAGAAAAAAGGCTCCAAAGCAGCTAAAACAAATCGCATATAGAAGACTTAAAAGAAAAAAATCATTGCACGAGTATATTTACATAATCACATTCTCGATCAAAGCGAATACATCTCGATTTAGTAACCATCATATTTGCAATACTTTTAGTAGTAGATCCGCGTTGAATCTATACATGGACACTGGGGGAACGAATAAAGTCACGGAGTTGCATGAACTGGATGAGTTCCGCTATCTTGCTTTTGAGAACACAAGATTGTACAAAGAGAGAATGAAGATGTTGCATGACAAGAACATTATTGAGCGGAATTTCAAACCTATAGATATGGTATTGCTTTGCAATTCAAGATTAAGGTTATTTCTGGGTAAACTAAAGTCACGATGGTCTGGACCATTTCGTGTTGTTGAAGTGATCTCTTCAGGTGATGTAGAGATTGCCGCAGAGAAAGACTCTCACGCATTTAGAGTCAACGGGCATAGACTAAAACCTTATGCGGTCATGGATGAATTAAAGGAAGTGTCAGCGACCCATCTAACTGAGCCCCAGAGGTCGAGCGAACCTTAAATGCACTCATCTGCGTCGTGTCGCGACGTTAAATCAAGCGCTTCTTGGGAGGTAACCCATGTTCTTTTTTTGTTTTGTTGTTGTACTTGATGTGAACGATACTAACCAATTTATTAGTATACAGGGAAAGATTGGTGCACATGGGAAAAGTCGGAGTCATAAGCCAACTTCGGAAAGGTAAAAACTTGATAAAAAAATAATAATAAATTCCGGAGGACTGCACCGCGACCGAGGTCTGGGGCGCGGTGGAATGGAGAACCACTATTTTTCCACCGCGACCGCGGTCCCGAGCGCGATGGTTCTACATACTTCTGCCCAGCGACCACGACCGTGGTGTTGGGCGCGGTCGACAGGTAAGTAATTTTTTATTTTTTATAATTTTAATTTTCCCTTTTCTATTCTAAACCCACTAACCTAAACCCACCCGCCCCCAACCCCCACTCTCCCCATTTCTTCTCTTTTCCAAACACCTATCTTTTTTATCCCCCTTCAAAACCCCCCAAACAAATCTCCTTCTTCTCCCCACCTTCTCCCCCTCACAAATTCTTCTCTCTTTCTCATCTCTCAAGTACACAAGTTATCACCTCAATTGTTCACCACTCTCAAGTAAGTTCATGCCTTCTTTCTCTCTTCTCTCTTATTTTTTTCTTTCTTTTGTAATTTAATTTCATATTTGTGTCATGTTTTAGAATAGAACTTCTTATTTAAAGTTGATAATGTATATAATGGTAGACAATAACATGATTTTGTTGTATAGAAGTTGATTGTGGTGTGGAATAGTATGTGTAGCTATTGTGGTTGATTTGGGGAGGATTCATAGCTACATGGGGGTACTTGTGCTAAATTGTAGACCGATGCACAATAGGTGTTTGTGGAATTGCCCCAATGAGCTTTAAAGGCTAATGTAACCATGGTGTTGGTGAAGTCTGAGTAACCACCCTAGGTTCACACAAATCACACCCTTACTAATAGTGGACCTTGTTGTGCCAGGTACCATGTATCCATCACAAAAGAGACATACCACAGGTTCCTCAGCCAATGGATCAGGAGGCTCTTCGAGAGCTAGGGCACATGCTAGCTCGAAGCCAGTTCGATAGTAGCCGATTTGTATCTAAAAAAGCCCAAGACAAGTTTAATGAAAAGGCGTCCAAGAAGCCTGTACCCGAACATGCCATTGAAAGGACAGTTCTTCAAATTGAAGGCCCGAACATATACCATTAATTGAGAAGACGTCAACTCAATTTTTTTTCGAGGAAACGAAAGAGGGCAATATGATGTTGGTATGAGAATTGTATGCCAATTGCCCGGAGCATGTTGATCGGGTTGTCACGGTGTGCAACACCCATGTGAATGCTTCACTCGAGGCTATCCGAAGAGTGTACAGGTTGCCAGTCTTCAACAGGGAGGAAGACTTTTATCAGACATATCAGAAAAAACCGGTCACTTGGAACCTCTTCTTCCAAACCATTTGTGCGCCTGACAGGGATGTAATATGGATTAACCATAGAATCACCCTGAACTCAGCCTCTCTCACTTGGGAGGCAAAGTGTTGGATGACAATCATCAACAGTAGTCTACTACCATCAAGCAAGACAACTGATATTAATGGGCGGGCATCGGCAATTTGGTGCTTTATGAATGGCCACGATATTGACATAGCCCGGCTTATCCAGGACGAGTTGTTCATTCGCTCAAAGGAGAAGAAGTACGATTTCTACTTCCCTTCGCTGGTCACCAGGCTGTGTAGAGTGGCGAGAGTCCCTGAAAATCCCAATGTGGATGGGAAGGTGCAAGTAAGGGCCACATTCAGGGCGAGCAAAATAACCATTGGGAAAGACCCGGTGGCACCTAAGGCGGATGATGATGTCGATGATGATGGTGGTGGTGATGAGGGGGCTATGCATGACTTCACCCCACATGTGCAGATTGCTGATGAGGCAGGCCCGTCACAGGCCCGCCGGAGCACCCGTTTGACAGCATTAAAACAGGACATAGTTGTGCTGCGCACTTCAGTCGCTGACTTGGGTACTAGATTTGATACTCTGGCCACCCAAAGTGCTAAGCCGGAAAAGAAGATAATGAGTTGGCTACGTGCGCTAGGACGAGCGTGTCACCTCAATCCTGGCACTGTCTCTAATCAGGATTGAGCACCAGGGAAGTCCCCTTACCTTACTCTGCTTTATTTTACTTGATATGGGGACTTGACAAATTTTTAAGTGTGGGGTGGGGGGATGATATAGTTGTTGTTGTATAGTTGTATTTATTTGATTGGTATGATTTGGATGTTGTTGTGTATCTGTATTTATTTGATTGGTATTTTGATTGATTAAATTAACACTGACTTGGCCCGACAACGGACACCTCTCGACGGGTTTCTTGAGGAACTTAAGTCGAATAAAAAAAAACAAAACAAAAAGATTTTGGTTTTTGTAGTAGTGTATCAACTCCCCTTTGGTTTTTCTTTAAACTACAGTTCTTTCCCAAGGGTTTTCATTTGAACCGGGTGTAGTTAGTTTTTCGTTTTAGTTAGGAACTTAGGAGCGAGGGAAAGGATGGAAATAGGATCCCTAACTCCATGGTACCTTGAATATATATTACCTTAGTGTGACACTTAGGCTCATTAGTTGACTCTAGCGAGAAAGCCTTAAAATGTGTGTTCTTGATTTGGCTTAAGTACCTTGAGCAGAGTGTCTGATGATCCAAACTGAATTGAGTCATGTGCCATGTGTGAGTGATGCTTTGTGGATTTTGTGCTAACATTCAATGCCTAGAACTTGCCCTGTGTGTTTGTGAAGCGAAATGGTAGCCTTATTCGGTCTAAGAAGTGATATAGGTTTTTCTTTGTTGAACATATCTATGTATGTTTTACCCACCATATTGTATATACCATAGTTAACCCCTTTGAGCTTGTAATCCTGTTTTTCTTGGCAACCACATTACAAGCCTTACCCAATTTTTGAATTGTCCATGTTTTGAACCCTATCACCTCTTATAAGCACTTGAATTGTGATGAATATGGAAAAGTTAAAGTGTGGGTGGTTGGTTGGGCTTTTGAGTGGAACTGAGAAAATATGGATAAAGGTTCACGGTGTGAAAATTAATACTAAAAGCCACCGGAATTGAAAAAAAAATATATAAAAAAGGAGAGAAAATGAGCTGTATTTTTTTAAAGAATAGGTCTCTAATGGTGGTGGCTTTTGAAAAAAAAAGTGTGCTTAAAGAAGTAGGACACATTGATGTAAAAGGTGGAATGGTGGTTTGACAAAAATGTGGGCTTAAATGTGAAGAAATGTATCAAAGTGCTTAGGGAGGTGTAGTCACTATTATATCCAAATGTATTCTACCCGTCCAGCGGCCAACATTACAACCAAATAAAGTCCTACTTGATTCTAGACTGAATGAGCTCGATTAGTAGAGCAGTATACTACGGGCAAGCTTATGGTGCGTTTTCCGTGGCACAATTCGGAGGGTGAGCGAAGTTGTGTTCATGTAAAGTCCTCAGTGTGTGAATTATATTGACTATGAAATAAGTCTCTTTTGTTGGTGAGTAGGCACTTGACTCATGAAAAGAAGGTAAGTTTGGACCTCTGACTGAGAGAGAGTCTACTCTTGAGGTGTGGATGTTACCTAAGGTAGTCTACCATTGTGAATTATTCTTGGTTTGAGGATTAGGGAAGTTAACCAGTGAGGATTAGGCCTGTAGAGTGTGGTTTTGTTGCTCGAGGACTAGTAGCGGTTTAAGTGTGGGGTGTTGATAGTAGCCTATATTATGCAATGTAGATGCTATTTATGCTCTAAATTAACCATACTTTATTGATGTTTTGAATGCTAAATGATGACAAAACGCTCTATTTGAGATTTTTATGGTTTGCAGGAGTTACTCTGAGCTAGAAGGAAGATATAGAGTGTTTTGAAGTCGAATTTATACATACAAGGGCAATTGAGAATAGCCCGGACGAAAAAGAGCAAGAAAAGACAAAGAAAACAGTGAAAAGTACCACCGCGACCGCGGTGGAAGGAAGGCCGAAACAGTAATGAAGCAAATGACCGCGGTCAGGACCGCGGTTGGGACCGCGACCGCGGTCACGCGTTTAACGGCCAAGAACTTCTAGGGCCAAAGTGTTTAACCTAACCCTATATAAATCCAAAAACTCACCCAAAGCCAGAATTAAGCTTGTTTTAGACTCAATTGGAGGCAAGAACAAGTGAGAGAAGATCAAGCTATTATTAAAGTTTTCATTCTTCTTCTTTTTATTATTAATTTGTGAATTATGAACCATCTTATTGCTTTATCTTATTTTAGTATGAGTAGCTAGACATCTAATCTAGGATTTTGATGGAACATATTGAAGGATGAAATTCTTGCTATGTTAATATAGATTTGCCAAGGTTTATCTCTATTTGTTCAACTGCATGCTTGTTGTAGTTAATTGAAGGGCTCTCAATTAGCTGTGCCTATTTAGTATGTATTACTCGGGAGAGATTGCATATTTAGGTAGTTGTTGAACAACATCACTCTCGACGTATATGAGAGATCAATAACGAAGGGTTTAAAGGTGGGATTAGGGATAACGAAACCTTGGGTGCGATCTAAGTGAGATGTAATTAAGTCTTGCTAGCGTAACTCGAGAGAGTATGTCTAGTATATTGTCGTAATTACTCGGGAGAGAATTACGACAGTCAGAATGCTCATGATCGATAGAGAAGTTTAGGCAAATTTATACCAAACATAGCGGGAAGGGTTTTCCATAATAGGGAAAATTATAGCCTTAGATCATTCGTATTATTATTTACAACCCGTTCTTAGTTAGCTCTTAGTTACTATAGTTTCATTAAGTAATAGTTAGTAGAAAACCAACCATTTGTTATTTAAATATCCGTGGAAGTTGATTACTTGGAATTGTGTGAGTCTGATAACAGTAATTGATAGGTTAATTCCCTGTGAGATTTGACTCTGGACGTAATATTCGGAATATATTTGGAGCGACCACTTTGTCCTTTTTAAAGGCATAGTTGGGCATGATCAAATATACTGGAGTTCCAGTATAATATATCGGTCCAGCATAATATGCTGGAAGTTCATACACAGGTTCTCCAATCTTCAGTATATTATGCTAGAACTTTTCGCGTGTTAGAGTTTCAGTATAATATGCTGTAAGTTCATACACATGTGTACCGATCTCCAGTATTTTATGACGGACAAGTTCTTTTTGCAGTAAAATAGTGACTATTTTTCAATAACTTTATATATATTGACTATTTTTGAATCATCAGTCCGAAAACTATATGAGCTGTGCTATTTTTACGATAATTTAGGCTTAGCAGACCCAACTTAAACTTTAACAGCGACACCATCTGGCCAAATCTTAATCGCTCTTTCCTCCTCTTCAACAATTGTTAACAGAGCAACAAAATCCACTCAACAATATCAAAAGATAATATTTTCCCCTCTATTCTAAAGTTCTACGTCCAATATATACTCCTATTGATTTATCTTTTAGCTCTACGGCACAGCAATGGAGAATGGCGGTGGTGGTGGAACGAATGGGAAAAGAGTAAGAGCTGAGGATGTAATATGTAAGCTCAAAGACGACGGTGATTTCGATAAACTTCGCCTCAAAATTCTCCGCAAACTCAAAGAAAACGTCAGTATTTGCTTTTTCTTCTTTTATTATAGCTTGTTATTTAGGGTTTCTCATTGGGCTAAAATTGCACCACCTATTTATTTATCTTCGGTTTCTGTATTGTTATATTTGTTTAGGGTTTAAGTTATATACACTGATAGAGTACAACAATAATATCATACCCAATGTAATCCCACAAGTGGAGTATAGGGAGCGTAATGTATATGCACTCTTTACCCCTACCTGTGATAGAGTGATAACGTAATAATTTTTTCACACTATCATGTAATTTAACCTATTATAACATGTTACTAACATTTATTCTGGGTTATCAATTAATGCTATTTAATAGAGTAAGTGACCTGATTGTGTACATAGAATTAAACTATAAAACATATGAGTT
Organism: Nicotiana paniculata; assembly: GCA_005239505.1. Lineage (NCBI taxonomy): Eukaryota > Viridiplantae > Streptophyta > Magnoliopsida > Solanales > Solanaceae > Nicotiana > Nicotiana paniculata. Next base: position 96,480 of record ML309439.1, read on the forward strand.
TAAGTTTTATGCACCGACGAGATAAAACATATTTTGAAGGTCACTTAAAAAATAATGGCTGGATGCCGTTTATAGCATTGATTCGTAATCTAGAATAATTGATAGTTAACTTGCTATAATAGGTTAAAGAGTTAAGGTTATATATACCAATGCAAGGAATTTATCGGGTTTGTAGCAGGTAGCTTATCTTTCTTTAAATATAACAAATCCTATATTTTAAGGAGGCTGGCTTACCTGTAAATATCCGTTGGTTGAACTGATAACAATAACAACAACAACAATAAACCAAGTATATTCCCACAGGTATTGGTTGATCTGATAATGTAAAGATTCTTTACAATGACGGCGTATATAACTTCAACTCAAACAGAAACTACAAGAATGCTACATATGTGATTTGAATTAAAAAAATATTATTAGTACAAAAGAATTTGTTCTTATCCTATTTGCACAGTATAACTTGCCCATTCATTGCATTTGGCTCTGGCCTTCAGCACTGATTAGAGATTAAAGATCAATTTTAGGATTTAAGTTATATACCCAGAAGGCGAGGTATGTAGTTTATCTGGGGCAGGTGCCTCCTAAAGAGAAACATAGGTGTTCAAAAGTTGGCGCAAGCTAAGATTCTACTCATGGGCATGATGGTATAGCTTACCTGACTATGAGACCGACCGGTGGAAGCAAAAGTTGATCATGGTGATCCGGGAGTCAATGGATCAAAGGTACTTCAGAGAGTCAATGGACTATAAAGAATTGTCACTCTCTAAGTGAAATTTAACCTAACCCATGCTAGCTGGTTTACCAATTTTCTAACCCTTTTTCTAGGTTATACATCCACTCTTAAACTAGGCTGCTATTTGCAATTGGTTTTTAAGTAACTTGACAGATCCATTATCGGTGTATAAAAGTTAAAACTTTAATTTTATAGTGCACGTCCTATGTGCATGTTTATGCTTGTTTCGCCTTTCATTTGGATGCTTATCATCATTTAAAAACAAAAGTATGCTTCTTTTTAGTTTGAAACTGTAGAAGTACAGAAAATGTCAGTTAAAGGTTCAACAAGGACTTTGCCGGATGCAGAAAGGGTTCTACAAGATTTCAAACCGTATACCTTGGTTGACGTTTGTTACTAGACTTACCGTATACCTTTGCCGGATGCAGAAAGGGTTTCTACAAGATTTGAAACCATATACCTTGGTTGATGTTTGTTACTAGACTTACTGGCAGGATTCTATTGGCATGTTAAACCTGGCTAGGCCTTTGCTTGCAAGCTCTTCTGACTGATTTTAGCTCCATATGAATTTCCATGGGACTCTTGAGTTTCATTGCATCCAAGGCAAGATTTTGTTAAACAGATCTAATTGTATACAGTCAATCAATGAGCCTTTCCAAAACTGGCATTCTGATGTCTTCTCTTTTGTCTAAAGAATACCTTGAATTTTGATCTACTTGGATTGCTAGTTAAGCCAGTTCAGTAGAAGCTTGCACGCTCAGCATTTGTTAGGGCTGGGTTTTAAATCAATATGAGTTGAGTTGTGTGCAAAATAAATTCAGATCATTTTGATTGAAGGCACAAGTTCAGGTTGAACTCGCTTAGCCTAAGGATCTTTAGTGGTTCTTTTTCCATCCCTACAACAATGTCTTGTAACAGCCCACCTATATATGGTCTGGACTTTACTTTTGTGATATTCAGGTATATGTAATTTAATTTTTTTGACGAGACTTGCAGTTTTGATTGTATTCTTTCTATAGTTTGATTTACCCTGGTCAGTTGTTAGTTATATTTGGGTTTAGCAATGAGCCTGGACTTTTAGGCTAGGGAAGAGCTGTAAAAGGTGAAACTGACTTAGTTCCCCAGGTCCGGGAAGTATTTTGTTATATTATGTTTCTTTTCTGTTAATAACCAATCTCTTTATTTCCAATTAATGTCAAAACTTTTAATCTTCCACAATGGCGCACCTTTTGAAGAGATGTGCACATTTTTATACACATTTAGAAGCAAAGCAAAAATACATCACACTAGCATTGACACTTTGTATAGGGCCTAGCTTCTCCTTTTTTGTTTTTGCCATTGTAACTAGGCCCCCTGTAACTATGTAACTATGCATCTCCTTGATGCTTTTTTAATGAAACACCTTACTTCATCAAAAAAAACATCACACTAGCATTACGTTGAACATGGACATGGACCTCGCATGAAAATTTTGAAATGTTATGTGGGCATGACATGTATTGGAGATGATGTTATATCTGTATATGGTCTACACTTAAAACTAGAACTGTACTAACTACCAGTTCTTACTTAAAAAAATATAAAAATTAGATTAGTAACTATAAACTAAGGGCATAAGGGACAAACTTTGATAGCTTCACGGGTCCAACATGATAAAGAATCTATTAAGCGACATCATATTGAGCATCCTGGAATCACCTAAAATAAAGTGCTAGCTAGTACAAAAAATCACACTCCAAAATGTTCGGTTCCAATAGTTCAAATTTAAAAGACAATAGCTGGGAATTAACTGTATTATTGTCATACATGAATTAATGTGGTGTCAAACTTGATTAAATTTGACGTTGGTGCTTCCTAATGTTTGCGGTGGGGCAAGGGGGCAGAGAAAATTTCACCATTAGTTTCCCAAAGCATAACATATCTGCCTAAGCTTGGTAAAAAAAAATCTTCATGCTCATTATCATTTAAAACATCGTTTCTCCTAGAGCTGAACAGTTATTTTCTCATAGAAAACTTGAGAACGAAGTACTATTCATGATAAAGTTAAAACGTCTTTCTTGCCTTTGGTATATCTCCATATACAAGAAGATCAAAGAGATCGTCCTTTTTCATGTTGAATGTAAACGATGCACTTCTAGTTTTGAAGTTATTATGTGATTATTTACTTAGTACAAGGGTATGAGGGGCTAGTTAATTTATTTAATTATAAGAAAATGGGACTTTATCTATATTCTATAATCCGATGTTTAAAGACATAGGAAGCATGTATCCAAATTTTATAGCGTTCTATTCAAGTTTTGATCAAGTTCGCCTAGCTGCAAATTGAGAAGTAAGATAAGCATAATTCGTTAAAGAATATGATGAGTGTTTTCAATCAAATTATGAGATTTCGTATTTATAAAATGCTCCTTTAATATATGAAACTACTCCGACTGATTCTTTTATGCTAAATGACCATTTTATGTTCAGTTTAGAATCAACGAAATTGATGAAATATTGTTTACATCATTTAATATGTTAACGCCAAATAAATTACTTATAAATTTATGCTTTATAGGTCACGGGTTCGAGCCGTGGAAGCAGCCACTAATGCTTGTATTAGGGTAGACTATCTATATCACACCCCTTAGGGATGCCCTCTTATAAATTTGTGCATTATTCGTGTCCCGTCGCTTTTACTTGTGAAGGTTCTTGTCTCCTACTAACTATGTTAGTGTTAAACATATGATGAGCGGTTTTTACATTATCTTGTCAAACATATGATGAGTAGTTTCCAAAAAAGCCTTTTGCTTTAAAGTGAAATTGCTCTTTTTTCTTTGTTGCAAAAACATCGTGCACATTGCATATTTTTCTATCCATTCCTCATTTATCTTTGATACATAGTATTGTAGCCGCAGTCTTAGTGGGCATGTTAGGGCTCAGTTTGAGGTAGGGCAAATTATTTGTAAGTTTTATTGAACTATCTTCTCAAAGATGCCGATTATCTTGAACCAACATCTCCAGCACGGGGACTCTGCTTTTATGTGCCTGTGTTTTATTAAAGATATTAGAAACTAAAGGTAAGATTTGATTTGACCAAAAATTCAACATGCATATTTTTTTTTTTTTATTATTATTATTTTTTTTGCACTTTGCAGTATCTACAATGTAGGTGGATTTGTTGTATGTCATTTCTTTTGGCTTTTGGGTATGTCATGTTTTTACTTTATGTTCAGAAAAGTGAAAAGGACAAGAATGAGGCTTACACTTTTAAGTTTATATATGCTCCAAGTTGTCTGAAATTTGCTTTTGCTCCAGGAAGAGTTGCGGAATAGCATAATAGCCACTGTGAAAGAATCAGCAGCACTTAACCGTCCAGGTGCAGAAAATATGAAACCAAGGCAACTGTCGGATGCTATATATCAAGAAGTTGGGTAGGTCATATTTTCAAAGTTTCCAATGGTTTTGATGTTTTCTCTTTAAGACACCAGAAGCACCTAAACGCTGAAAGCTCCCCCCTGTTTTCACTAGCTTTGAACCTGTTTGATTCGATTACCTTTAGAATGACTTTGGCCTCCAAACTTGTGTTCAGACATGCTTGAATGCTTCGAATAGGTTCATACACAATTTTTTTAATTTTCTTTGATAGTTTACTAGTATTTATTTCGGGGAGGGGGAGGTTTTATACTTTAATTTGTCTATTGTGTTGAAGTTTTTTGGAAAACATGAAAAGAAGATAGATGAGAAAAACTTAGTAAAGAAAAATATGTGTTGTCTATTTACGCACTTAAGCATATGTTTTTATATTTATAATTTATTTCCTTGTCTATTCTAGTCTCATTCTTGTTTCCCTCTAGGCTGATTTTCTTTTTCATAAATCAGCTCTTTCTTGATCCTTTTAGGCTGTAATTTTCATGAAATTCGAAATGTGACTAAGTTCGGCCTACTTCAAGAATTGAAGGGTTTGTTTGGCTTCTGAAAGCTTTTTTTCCTGACAAAATATGAATATTCTACCCTTGTCCAAACAAACTGTCACGTCTGACTTGGCATGAAAATTAAGGGACAGTTGAAGTTGTATATTGCTCAGTTTTTAAGTGAAAGAGCAGATGTTGGGCATAGAAATAGATATAGGTCGATTAAGTGGTAAAAAAATCTGCCTCGTGTGTAGTTTATTGCTATAGGATAATCAGTGGAAGTTTCTTTTCTGGAGAGTGGAAATTGTTTTGACATGTTCTAAAACAATCTGGGCATTCAATTTGGTATTGAGGGAGTAATTGTATATTAATAAAATAAAAAATAAATTTTATGAGTGCAGCATAACTGTGTGTGTGTGGGCGCAGGGGTGGGGTGGGGGGGAAGTGATGAATTACTGAATGCTCAATTGCTTGTAGCCCCTTTTCCCTTTCACTCGAGAAGCGAATCGTGACCGTGCATCTCAACTGGTGGTATTCAAAGTTAATTCTATTACTGGATATAGTGCTTTCACATGCTACATTTTTAACCTGCTTTGGTTATGAACTATAGGGACAAAGTCATGGGTAAAATTTCAGAGGATTTATGGAATACAATCAGAACTGGTGATGGCATTCAAACTGAGATAACCCAAACTGTTCAATCAGTTTACAATAAGTTATTGAACCCACAACTAAATGAAGCTGGTGAATCATCCTCTCATTCAGAATTGCAGCCTGCTCCAAATGGAGTTGAAACTAATGAATGTAGTGCTGTTTCAGACCGTGGTATTGATGCCACATTTTCTGTTGATCCAGAGCCAAGTGAGCCTCCTGGTTTTGCCCGATTAGGTTCAGATCCGAACAGTAAAAGTAACTGTTCAAATCAGATTAACAAAAGTAACCATAAGGAATCACCCAAAGAGGAGTCAGGATTTCCTATTCCTGCTGATGGAAAAGCCAGAGAAACATATACCGAGCCGGAGACGAACTGCGCACCTGACCCTTTGGTGCCTCACAGTATGGATGTGGATGCACCACCTGGCTTTGCTATTGTCACGAAGGAGAAGAATCCAGATGATGTTGATGATGAAGATCCTGACGTGCCTCCAGGATTTGGCTGATCGCTTATTAAGTTATTATACTTCTGGTTATATTTTTTGGAAAAGGTTAGCCAATTCAGTTGGTCATTGTCGTATCAAGTTCAAACAGCTCGTGTTGACTCTTACAGAGACTACTTTACGTTGACTGCGCCGGCTAGCAGCTCATGACTTTCTCTTTCTTCAATTTCCCAAGGTTAGAAGCCTTAACTATGTCATTTGCGTATGATCTTGGATTAAAGATTACAACTTCCAAAATTCAGACGCTTCGAATATGAGCGTTGTAGATGACACGATGTCTTGGTGTAAGATCTAGTTACACTAAGTTAATTTGTTGGTTCTTCAGATCTTAACTTTAATATTGCTTCTTAACCTGTACAAAGACAATACTATTTTGCCTTTGTGACTTTGTATTTTGCCTTTTAGATGTTATTTCTTTAGCTGGACTTGTTTTTTTTCCAAAATTTCTAGGAATTGATGCTGGGGATTGGACAAAGGAAAATTAGTTGCTGATACCAATTGGCAAGAAGGTATTCTTTGTAATGCCTTTGCGTGATTTACTAAGCAATTTATTTTTTTCCTCTTGGTTACAAAGATACTGCATGATGCCCTAGTGAGGTGCCACTTTGCTCTTAACGGATAATTATACTAGAGAAGAAAACTAGTAGGATTTTGTGAATTATTCATATCTATGATATGGCACAAATACAATTCCTGCTCTTGTGATAGTCCAAAACATTTACACAGTAAAATTTGTAGGATCAATGTTTGTAGGATCCCGTGAGCCGAGGGTCTATCTCAAACAGCTTCTCTACCTCATACAAGATAGGGGAATGGTCTGCGTATATTCCACACTTCTGACTTCCCAGACCACACTCATGGCATTATACTGTGTAATTGTTGTTGTTGTTGCAATGTATTTAAAGCTTTATTATTAAAGTATCTGACTATCTTATCTAAAAGCTCAAGTTGTTATCGAGAACACATTTCTATCTACTGAATAATGTCGCTGACATTCTATGCAAGAGCTTTGATTCTTTCTGATGGTCAAAGGACAGGAAGTTCTTTTGATGAAGGGTGGTGGTGAGATTAAAACTTAGGACCTCTATGTTTTTTGATGCCATGTTAAATTGTGTGTCCACCTCATGTCGAAAAGCTTAAACGGTTAGAATGGACACACTTTTATTTATTTAATTATATTTCAGTATATATTTTCTCTTTTATTCTGTTTCTAAGTTGTTTATGTCTGCTACATGAGGTGATGACATTTTATTGACTAAGTCTATGGATAATGCAGGTATACAACACTAACTTTAGGTACAAAAAGTGTTATTTATTGGTTTTAGAAAGTTCAAGCATGATGGTTGGAATTTGAAATTAGGTTCGTTTGTCTAAACACTCTTGTAATATAATTCGGATTTTTACAGCATGGAAAGTTAGGCTTTTTTGAAGGTCTATCGAGAACAGTCTCTTCCTGCGTACACACTACTTTTCCGAACCTCATTTGTGGTATTATACTGAGTATGTTTTCGTTTTGCTGTTGGAAAGTTAGGCTTTTGCAATTACTTGATCTATTTTAGTTGTGGCAGTTATTGTATTTACCATTTTAGTTAATGAAATAACTTTATTTTAATTGTGTTACTCTCGTTTGGAACTAGACAGCGCAGTATATCGAGATTTACTCAATTTTAAAATGCTACAAATTACAGATTAAAATAAAACCAAATGATTATGAAATTAAATGTAGACTGATCTAATGTACTTCTTTCTCATCCAAACTGCTTTTAGTCTTTCAAGATTATGAAAATTGTGTTAGCATTCAAAATTATAACAATTCCAATTCCAATTCCAATCTATGAGGAAAATATAAAAAATAAACAGGTACTATCACTACATTGCGTCAATCAAGCACCTCAAGCTATTATTTAGACGGAGTGGTCAATGAAAGCAGGTCTTTGGAGCTCAGAGTTCAAATTTCAGTTTAAATTTTGATGGATATAGGGATGGTAAGAGGTGTGGTGTATGTGCGGTGCGGGTTTTGTAGAAAGGAAAAACTGTCCTCTATAGCACTTCAAAATTTTAATAGTTCATATTTTTTTCACTTACAAGAAATGGCCCTTTGGCCCAAACTTATTGCATTTAATAGCCCGGAATATTTACTTTGTATATTTTTTGTATAGTGATAGTCTGGTTTGTATATTTTTTGTATAGTGACAGTCTGATTGTATATTTTTTGTATATTGACAGTCTATTTTGTATAGTGACATTCTATTTTGTATAGTAACATTTTTTTTAGTATATATTTTGTATAGTGACAATCTATTTTGTATAGTGACAGTTTATTATATATAAATTGTATAGTGACAGTTTATTTTGTATAATTTTTGTATAGTGACACTCTATGTTGTATATATTAAATAGAATAATGACATTGTGTATGTAGGTAGAGAATCCTTGAACTTTTTGAAAATCAATATAACCCCACCTCATATAAAGGTGTGACTTTTCCAAATTGAGCTCAATCGAGGTATATCAAAATCCTAACTTCATAGTTCCAAATGTAACTTTTTCACGGAGATCCTTTAGGTATATCAAAATCCCAACTTCCACCCAATTAAACCCCTTATTTTCCACCGAACTCTCTCATCGTCGTCAATCTAGAATGTTCGATCACAATGCTCGGCGGCTTGTACAGTGATCTCCCACCGTAGTCGTCCTCCGGTGATGACGACAAACCCAGCAACAATACCAGCGCTAATGTATGGTTTAGCAGCACTAAGATGGTCCCACCAGCTTTTCGCAAAGCCTTCGCCCCACCCCAAATCCTTCTCCGACCTCGGCCCAAACCTAAACCCCAACCTTCATTATCAGCAGTTCCTAAACCCATCCCAAAAAGCGGTAGTTTGGGCTAGCCACTAGAATTACTCTTGGGCTATAAATTGTGTATTGCAATTTTGGGCTACAAGATGTTATAAATATGGCCCAAGTGGATATAAATGATATTTGCTCTTGTATAAACCCATAAAATTTTAACTCGCCCCACCCACCTCACATAGTATTTTCACCCGCGTCCACTCGCCCTGCATCTCCACCCGTCCCGACCCTCCCGACTTGAGTTTTTTCTCTCTTTCAGTTGAACTTGTTAGTTTTTTTCTTAAAGTCTTTTGACTGAAATTTTCGATGTCAGTTTAAGATTTAAGGATGGGTGCACCTTATTTTATTTAAGTTTTCTAATATATTGTATAGGATTAAAATTGCATAAAGTCTAAAAAGAATAACAGAGATCTTTAGACATTAAATTGTCACAACCCAAAATCCATCAAGGTCGTGATGGCGCCGGACATCATTGTCGGGCAAACCAACACTTATTAGATAAGTAAAATTCCTATTTTAGTATTTTGAAATCGTTACTTTTCCTTTCATTTTACGACGATTAACAAAATTTACTGAGTAAATAGCGATGTTTAACAATTTAATTAACAAATACATCCTAAATTCATCCCAGAACTCGGTGTCACAAGTGCATGAGCAAATTTCTAGGAAGTATACATGTGATACAATATTTGTCCAGAATACAAACTGGACAAAGAAATAAAAGTAAAATACAATACATCTGAGGGAGACTCTGGCGGCTGCGGATCGTCTCGAGAGGAGCAGCTCACCTAAGTCCCCATAACACCCACACCACTGCATCAAGCGAGCCACAAGATATACATGTACATGTGCAACAAAATGCACAACAAGTGTAGTATGAGTACGAAAACAACGTGTACCTAGTAAGTATCCTGCCTAACCTCGAAGAGGGTAGTGACGAGAGGTCGAATTTGACACTTGCTAAATGTCAATCTAATAAAATCAAGGGTGACACTAAGCATGGATATAATAGGTAATTAACAGGTAGTGATAGGAAACAACAACTTCTTTTCACATTTTACAACTTTAGAATCTTCGTCATTTCAGTTGACAATTTATAATTCCAGGCCAGTAAACAGTTAAAAATCACATAAAGTACGCAGCAAATATCATGCGCAAGCAATGCCGAGGGTCGAACAGCCCGAACCAACAACAATAAAATGTGCATTGCCGAAGGGTCGAACGACTCGAACCATAGATGCATCTATTACCCCTCTCGCGAACTATCCTGCGACGCGGTCACATATAAATAATAGAGTTACCCCGCTCACGAAAACTCATATATATACACACATTCAAATAGTAAATCCGGAATTCATCAGGAAATATTTAGCCAAGGAAAGATTAATTCTCTTTTTAGATGATTAAGAAAATGAAGTTTAACCTACTTAAATATTCATTTACTAATTTGATGATATTAAAATATCTAATTTTATCAACAAAATTACAAGTACAGCAAGGAAAGCATGCTAGTGGATCCTAGACTACCCGAACATAAGCATAATAGTAGCTACGCACGGACTCTCGTCACCTCGTGCATACGTATCTCCCCACAAATTGTAACACATATTTAATTATTTCACCTATGGGACAATTTCCCCCTTACAAGGTTAGAAAGGAGACTTACCTCGCTCCAAAGATTCATAACCGGCTTCCAAGCCCTTCCGGCGACTCAAATTGATGCACCACGCCCAAAAACTATCCAAATAACGGGCAAACTAATGAAACTATACTCTAATACTTATAACAATTCAATTTATATAAATTCCCAACTCTGCTCGGAAAGTTGACAAAATTACCCTCGGGCCCACGTGCCCGGATTCCGAATTTTTTCGAAGATAAATATTACCCATAACTTTACGAACTCAAATATATAATTCTCTTTCAATTTCATGCCCAAATTCGTGGTTAAAATCCAAAAATACAAATTCTAGGTCTTTTCTTCAAAATCCCAAATTTTTCTACAAATTTTCATGTTCAATGTATAATCATATATTTAACTCACAATAGGTGGGGATAGCTTACCTTGCTATTGATGATGAAGCCCCCTCTTGAAACCTTCCAAACATCGCCTAAGCCATGAGAAAAATGAAAAGAAATGGCCAATTCCCGTCTTTAAATCAACTCACTGCCCAACACTACCCTTCTTTGCAATCACAGGAACGCCTTCGCGATCGCGAAGGCTAAATTCACTGCCTCCATAATTTCCTCTTCGCGATCGCACTCTGTCCTTCGCGATCTCATAGGCCAAACAGCCCTTGGCCCAGCCCCCATGATTCCTTCTACGAGTTCGCATACTAGGCCCGGCATTCGCATAGTAGTCTCAGCCAAAGCCTCCACGTTCGCACTCCCTTCACCGCGTTCGCATAAGCCAACCCAGCAGCCCTCCAAATTTCCTTCTTCGCAAACGCGTGAAGCCTTCCGCGTTCGCGAAGAACAACTTCGACACCAGCAAACCAGCAACATCAAATCACTCAAAATCGATCCGAAACCACCCCGAAACACACCCGAGGCCCCCGGGACCCCGTCCAATCACACCAACCTGTTCCAAAACATAATGCGGAGCTGCTCGAGGCCTCAAATCATATCAAACAACGCCAAAACCATGAATCACACTCAAATTCGAGCTTAATGAACTTTAAATTTTCCAACTTCAATATTCGATGTCGAAACCTATCAAATCACGTCCGATTAACCTCAAATTTTGCACACAAGTCATATTCGACATTACGGACCTGCTCCAACCTTTGGAATCAGAATCCGACCTACTACNATCACTCAAAATCGATCCGAAACCACCCCGAAACACACCCGAGGCCCCCGGGACCCCGTCCAATCACACCAACCTGTTCCAAAACATAATGCGGAGCTGCTCGAGGCCTCAAATCATATCAAACAACGCCAAAACCATGAATCACACTCAAATTCGAGCTTAATGAACTTTAAATTTTCCAACTTCAATATTCGATGTCGAAACCTATCAAATCACGTCCGATTAACCTCAAATTTTGCACACAAGTCATATTCGACATTACGGACCTGCTCCAACCTTTGGAATCAGAATCCGACCTTGATATCAAAATTTCCACTTTCGGTCGAACTTCTTAAAAACCTTCAAATTTCTGACTTTAGCCAAATGACTCCAAAATGATCTACGGACCTCCGAATTCACTTCTGATCGCGCTCCTAATACCAGAATCACCATACAGAGATGTTCCCAGACTTAGAATCCCAAGCGGACATCAATAACACTGAAATGCACTTCAACCAGACTTATGAAATTTCTTCCAAAATACTAACTTCCACAATATGCGCCGAAACGCTCCCGGGTCATCCAAAACCCGCTCCGAACATACGCCCAAGTCCAAAATCACCATATGAACTTGCTGGAACCTTCAAATCTTGATTCCGAGGTCGTTCACTCAAAAATCCAATCTTAGTCAATTCTTCTAACTTAAGGCTTCCGAAATGAGAACTTTCTTTCCAATTCGACTCCAAACTTCCCGAAATTCAGTTCCGACCACGCCTACAAGTCATAGTACCTGAAATGAAGCTGCTCATGGCCTTAAGCCGCCAAACGACGTGCTAGAGATCAAAATGACCGGTCAGGTCGTTATATTCTCTCCCACTTAAACATATGTTCATCCTCGAACGTGCCAAGAACTGCTCTGGAGTTATCTGAAATCACCGTTTAACACTTCGTGCACCTACCTGTGCTGCCACCACTCCGCTGAGCACATTAGCTCAATCGAATCTGAAGATATCCTCTATTATCCATACAATAAGCTCGGAACCCAGTTCCAACACCCGAAATTCTTTGCCAGACCTGTTTCAAACATATGAACATCTAATTAACCACTACACGAAGTACCGGAAAATGATGGCTTGCCTTTGCTGAATTGGCACCATACATCACATAATTCCTCATCTAACCATAATGACATTCCCTGATCTTAATAACCAACATTGCACGAATCTGATGCTCCCAGTGCACCTCATGACATACATATAGGTCATGCTATAACATTTACGATACCACCACAACTGAGTAGATGTGTAGAAATTCATAACCAACTGCAGAGTTAACAAATCATTGAATCTCTCCTCTTGAATAGAATCATCACCTTATTATGAACCGAATAATTGTATTTGTTCTTTAATATATACTTCACATAACCTTATCGCACTGATCTCTGATCCAAAAATCTCATCTCACCCAGTCTGAACCGCTCAGGCAACAAGTCACCCCATACATGGCTAACAGTCTCACATGATGCCACAATGCGCAAATAGGCCACAACTCGAACGCGATACATAAAGAAAGGACTCAGGAAGGGAATACTCAATTCACACAACTATTATGAACTTTCCTCAAAAAACAGGAAATAAAACACACACAGAATAGAATATAGAGAATCGTACTCGACATCACACTGTTACGACGTGCAATCCGATCCAAGTAACATACCCGTGGCGGCGTGCCACCCGATCCACACATGAAATTCACATAAGGAGATACGCACCGAGCTAAGTTGCTCATTATTATAAAATACTGAATATCGGTCACAAGCACGCTAATTGAATAATACCATCCTGGGGAGACTGATAGAGCCATATGCTACCAAACTCAAGCACAATTGAGGTGCGACATATGTAATCTGAATCTCAAGAGTTATCCTGCTCACACAACATCATCACTACACGGAATCTCAACACATAAGAAATTATCAAGCCATTCCACACTCACACGGCACAACATAATATTACATGAAATGGATGGAGATGGAACAACATCTAATGTTCTAATACCCCTCCATGAGAAGCACTATACTGAAATGAACACATATGACTCATATGAAGCCCATAATCATATTTATATCCATCCATAGACCTTTTCACGGATCTCTAATAACCCATAACACATAAGAACAACCATCATAACCGGAACAAACTTCCACAGTCCGCAACCAAATGAACCGAGCGCCCTCCAGGCATAAGTTCTCAAATAGGTGATATTACCACATCCTTCATACTTGGCTTAAATCTTCATTCCATCAGGTTGTCGACATGTAATTTTTGATCCTCCCCATGATTTTACACATTTTAGTGTTTACGTATTTAGTTTAGGTCTAATATTGCTAATTTAACTAGTTTTGACTCTTTTACTTTATTTTATCACAAAAAAAGAAAACTACAAAAATAGTCTTATTAATGTTTTGTAGTTATACGATTTTACTAGCATTTTTATTTTTCTTCTACTCTTATTCTTATATAGTCTTGAAATACCAAAAATATCGAATTATGTTTGCATTCTATAGTGTAGATTTTATTTTCAATTGTTAGGATGTCCATATTCTTGAGCCCAGTTTCATTTTAGCCCACCACTTACACCCTCACCTGAGTCCACTCTCTAGAACCCTTAGAAGACATAACCTAGTACACCTCTTATTCTTCCTTGGAAAAAACACAAAAACACCACGACCGCCCACCAACCATCATGCATACCAGTCCCACAAAAACAACCAGTCAGTCGTCACCATCGACCCCAACTCCCTCCTCTCAAATTCGCCGCCGACGTCGGAACTGATGTAATATATTTCACAGCGGAAGCAAATACAACATGTTGATGATATCATTTTTGGGGAAGCAGCTGACTCACTTTGTGGGGAATTTTCAAAGCTCATGGGAAGTGAGTTTGAGATGAGCATGATGGGGGAGCTGAACTTTTTCTTGGGTCTTCAAGTGAAGCAGTCCACGAAGGGAACTTGTATCAGTCAGCAAAAATACATCAAGTAGATTTTGAAGAGGTTGATATGGAAGAATCAAAAGTGATTGACACTCATATTGCCACTGTCACTAGACTGTACTTAGATGAATATAGCCCTTCTGTGAACCAAACAATGTATCGAGACATTATTGGATCTCTCCTCTATATCACTGCCAGCCGGCCAGATATTGTATTCAGTGTGGGGCTATGTGCAAGGTTTCAATAAAATCCCAAGGAATCTGACCTGAAGGCTTCCAAAAGGATTCTGAGATATCTTAAGGGAACACAAGACCTGGTTCTGTATTACCCTTCAGGTGACAATTTTAATCTTGTTGGTTATGCTGATGCTGACTATTCAGGTTATTTGGTGGACAGGAAGAGCACATCTGGAATGGCTCACTTCCTAGGATCCTGTCTGATTTCATGGGGCACAAGGAAGCAAAATTCTGTAGCTCTCTCAACAGCTGAAGCAACATATGTTGCTGCAGCCTCTTGTTGTGCCCAACTCTTGTGGATAAAACAACTGGAGGATTTTGGTGTACACATTGACTGTGTACCTCTTCTATGTGAAAACACCAATACACTCAACATGGCAAAGAACCCGGTCCAACATAAGAGAACCAAGCACATCGATGTGAGACATCATTTTCTCAGAGACAATATGGAGAAGGGGCTTATTTGCATGAAGTTCTGTAGTACAGAAGACCGAATTGCAGACATCTTCACCAAAGCTCTGGGCAGGGAACATTTTGAGAAAAACAGGATGGCACTGGGGTTATTTAAGCTTAATTGAGAACCTGATTCCTTTCCATATTGCTATGAAAGTTACATTTAGGTAAATCTAGCTAAAGTGTTTTCTGGCCAAGCCTAACTCACTTCTATACCGTTGCAGGTAGACACGCATGATGACTATAGAAGCTGAAGGAACAATGCATGAATGACAAAAGAAAGTTGAAAATCTTTTTGAAAGACCGGTCAGGAATCTAGTTCTTGTACCAACGAACCAGTTCCATAACAAGTCTTGTGTATGTCCTTAGTTGGGTTGTGTCTTTGTATTTGTTCTTCATTGTAATTCCTAAGTTGCTTATCTAGAAGCTTTTACTAGGAACCTCCAAAAACCAAAAACCGTTAGAGTTTGTGTCGTGACTAGAGTTAGTCATGAGTTGAAGTCTTTGTAATAAGTATGTTGAAAAGTGGCTTGTAATAGGTGTATTACAAGTTAGTGAGGTTGAAGTCTTTGTAATAGAGGTATTACAAAGTGGCTTGTAATAGGATTACAAAGTGGCTTGTAATAGGTGTATTACAAGTTAGTGAGGTTGAAGTCTTTGTAATAAAGTCATTACAAAGTGGCTTGTAATAGGTGTATTGCAAGTTAGTGAAGTTGAAATCCTAGCAGTGTAGGTCGTGATTTTTATCCCCTTGAGTAGGCAATTTTCCACGTAAAAATCTCTTGTGTCATCTACTTACTGTTTCATTAGCTACTTCTGTGGGAACTGATATAGGACTAGGTCTCTATACAGTTTGGTGGACTCATACATTCTATCAATATCACTAGTGGGCTGGACTGTTACACTTCTGTAGTCGAACGCCCAGGCATAAACCCAAACTGATTCTCAGAAATAGACACACTCCTCCTTACCCTTAGCTCTACACTCTTTCCAGACTTTCATAGTATGGCTAAGCATCTTGATACCTCGATAATTATTGCAACTGGATATCACTCTTATTCTTGTATGCAGGAACTCGTGCTCCACCTCCACTCTTCGGGCATCTTCTTCGTTCTAAAAATGACATTAAATAACTTAGTGATCCACTCCAAGCCTTCCTTGCCCGTACTCTTCCAAAATTTCACCAGGATTTCATTCGGCTCGGTCACTTTGCCCTTGCTCATCTTGCGTCAAAAATATGTATTTCACTTATTCTTATTATCATTATTTTTAATTTAAAACGCAAATCTTTCTTCAAGTTTAGATATCTTAAAACTTGATTATATGCTTTAAAATGGAATCAATATGTCTATTGTTCATATTATTATCATGGAGGTAAGATTTTAAGATATCACTGAAAAGTTTATAATTTTATAAAAAAAAATTAAACCCTAACCCGCACCCACCCTGCATCCGCATAGAATATAAAAAAAATTATTTCAACCTGCCCCCTCCCCTCCCCCCCACACCTGCAAATATCTAAACCGGCACCGCTCTGCATATATCTAAACCTGCACTGCCCCGCATCCGCATCGCCCCATTGCCATTCCTAGATGGATAAAGTTACCTGATACACGTGTTGTTGGAAATATTATTGCATTGGTGGTGATAGCAAATATGTGATGAATTAGTTGAGGTATGATACAAGTTTTTCCCGACACCATCATAATAAAAAGTGAAGGATTGAAATACCTCGAAGAATAATGTAGGCACAAACAACAAATTCAACAAAAGCTATATAATTTTTTTTTATCAAACTAGGGAGAGAACGTGGTAGGAGGCTTTTTCACAACTCATAAACTCATGAATATCTCTATATCATAGCTACATTTCCACAGTAGAAATATGTAGTAGTACCCCTATTTCTAATAATACAAACCAAATTTGACTAGACTAACAAAACCTATTCCAATATAAATTTGGAAAATAAAACCTAACTAGACATGAATTAAGTAACCTAGTATATACCAAATCCTAGACAACTTAAAAATACTAATTAATCTTGACGCATGATAGAAAGTGTCAAGAAAAAAACTAACCATGATCTTGGAAGATGGATTTATTTCAATTTAGACGGATACTTTAACTCTTCATTACTGCTCTGATTATACTTGTCAAAAACTTCTCTATTTTTGTAAGAAAGGAATAAACTTTCGTACATACTATCCTCCTAAACGCCATCTGTGAAATTATACTGAATTTTTTTTGGTTGCAGGGATAGTTTAACATGTTGCTCTATTGGGAATTTAAAAGAGCTCAGTATTAAATAGGAGATTGGGAATGCCACTAATAACACAGCCAAAACTCCTACATCAAATAAGTAAATAAAGTAACATCCACATGGTCCATGTATTATATACAAAGAAATTAAAGTTCCCAACTTTATATAGTAATTATAATATGAACAAAAAGCATGCTGAATTATCCTTGCCTTATTTAGTGCCATTATTACCTTTTCTTGTGACGCAGGTACCTAACTTTATCCACTACAACTTGATAAAAATAAAAAGATAATTTTAAAGGTAAACCATTTTCATTTAGAAAGAGAAAAAGTAGAGTCATTTCCTTCTTGTTTGATATCGGGAAAATTTCACGTTTGAACAACTGAGATTCATACTTTTCAATTTTATAGCTTATATTTCAATTTATAATCAACTAGCGGAAAAATAATTGGCTAAAACTCAACATTCAACTCCAATAGGTTCTCAAAATTACTATTTAATTTTTAAAAAGGATTCCTCAAGCATTTAAGTTACTATTCGAATCAGTAATTGTGACTCAAATATTAGTTCAACAAACAAAATCCATTTGGGTGGTGAAAATTAGATTTTTAACAAGCTTAAACATGTGGGTTTAAATTTCGAATTTTATTTTGAAAGAAATTTGGAGTGGGTGTTATTTAGACTTGTTAGAAATAGTATAAGGAGGTTGTATATAGAATTTGAAGTCATTTCATGGAGATTTGGACTGGTTTTGAACAAGATTGCAACTGAAAATCGTGGAAGAAGTTCGTCTACAAACGCTTGTATAAATGTGTATAATAATGTATAAGATTTTTTTATACACTCATATACAAGCTTATACATACTTATACAAAAAACTGACTTCGTCTTCTTCCTTGCGTCTTCTCTGAAATTTAATACAAATCTTGCTCAAATCTACTCCAAATCACTTCAGATTTAAATTTTGAACTTCTTTTGATATTTTCAATCAATTGGAACAACACCCAATCCAGAAAACTAACAAAATAAGGAAAAAACCATTTTCGAAAGCAAAGCTTTGAATGATCTTCAATGGTGGACTTCTACTCTTCAATTTTCTTACATTGCAACCAGGTGACATAAGAGGAGAAGCAGAAAATATACAGCCCCTTGAAGCATATGTCGAGGATGTGAGAAGAAGAGAGCGAAATCAATGTTGTACGAACACAAATTTAATTCCATAGCTTTTAGAAGCAATGGTTGTAAGAACACATATTTTGAATTTGCTAGTGCTTTCAAAATATGTACAATATGGGCTAGGATGAGTAAACCTTAAAAACATGGGTCATTTTTTGTTATGGTGTGAAGTCATGTGTATTTTCTTGTAATTATTTCTTTAATATCAACGCAATATTCTAAAGATTGCATCTTAAAAAGGATTTTCGTTAGATCCAACTCTTCCACAATTCTATGAGGTGAAATTAGGCTGGCCATAAACATAATACAGGTTAGCACATTGAGAGACGGCAGTATGATGCACTAAGCTTCCGCTACGTGCGGGGTATGTCGAACTATAATGATCTATTATACGTATTTTTGTATTTCTGCAAGAGATTATTTTCATGGCTCAAACCTATGACCTCCTTGTCACGTGACTATAACTTTACTAATTACGCCAATATAGATTAGCACATTACTCTGCAAAAACCAATCCCAATGGTTCTCTCTTCAATTAAGTGAATTTCAAATGGAGTTTGACTTACATATACTTACAGTGTAAAAGAATTTTTATATTATCAAATTATTTAAAATATAATTGAAAAATAAAGTTGACAGTCCGATGCAACATCTTAAATTATGTAGTATAGTGCATGTAAGTTAAATCCATTCATACACGCTCTAACTACTAAGCAAATGATAAGGGTTTCAAATTTCACTCCTGAAGTGATTTTACAAATAAATAAAAAAATAGTTAATATTAGAAAATTTATTTGTAATTTATGCAGCATGTCTGCCAAAACTAACCAAAAATATAATATTCAAGTTGAAACTGTCACCCTTCAC
Source organism: Nicotiana paniculata (assembly GCA_005239505.1). NCBI lineage: Eukaryota > Viridiplantae > Streptophyta > Magnoliopsida > Solanales > Solanaceae > Nicotiana > Nicotiana paniculata. Next base: position 115,894 of record ML309439.1, read on the forward strand.
GGAATAATGCAAATTCAAATATAATAACAATTGCAATCTTGTTAGTAAAATTTTGGTCATCCCAAGAGGACAATTAAGAGAAATCAAGTTTTGACAGAGGGTCATTAAGAATAATCAATTATAGTAAAGATCTTGCTGGCCCAAATGAAGGGTAGTTTTGAAGATTGACAAAGGAAATATGAATCAGGTCCATCTCTTGTGTGCATAGACACAAGCAGATTCGAGCATGTGGGATGCACGTGAAGGGAGATAAACTTAACTTGGCATAATTGATATCTCCTGATCGAAAATGTTGCGTAATTGATAAGGAGAAGGACTCCTTACTCAAAGAGAACATTATCCAAGATAAGGAAGGAGTTAGGAGTTGAGATCAACTAAAACTCTTCCACCCAGGAAGAGTAGCATTAGAACTCTAGTTATTTCTTCATCTACTAACTCTATATATTGCAGGATGTTCTCATTTTACAGGTACGCACAGACGCAGAAGTTAAACAGGAATTGAGAGCAAAATAGCAAGGCATTTGCAAGCAATTGGTGTGTGATTTAAGTGTGCAAACCAGAAGCTACATGAACCAGATAGAAGAACCAGTTCCAAATGTCTGTCTTTTATTCTAGTTCATTTGTAGTAGGTGTTTTCATATTGTACGTTTCAGCTTTATCTAGAGGCAATTGTAATAGGTACTCAGAGTATTTAAGTTAGAGCTAACTTGAAGTTTTCGCAACAGTTAGAGACTGTTTTCTACAAGGGATTAGAGTTAGTCCTAGGTTTACAAAAGTATTTTTGTAAATGCAGTT
>ML309441.1:0-42126 GCA_005239505.1 Nicotiana paniculata
TGAGAGATCTCACCCCAAAACTTGTCTTGTCTTGTTCTTCATTATTTCTTAGCATTCTATCAAATTTTGTAAAAAACGTGTGATAAATAGGAAGAAACACTTTGATGAGAATGTTGATAATGACATCTCAAAATCTCTCGAAGTGTCCTTTAGAGTTGATTATTTTTATACATAGTAGACAAGACTATTTTTCACTTCAAAATAGATTTGAACAATTTGAAGCATATGCAAATAATTTTGATTTTCTTTTAGCGTAAAATATTGAGATCACTAGATGATGAAAATTCGAGAAAACATTGCCTTAATCTTGAATGTTCCTTAAAGCATAATATTCAATATGATATTGATGGTTTAGATTTATTTTCTGAATTAAAAAAGTTAAGAAAAATAATACAATTAGAAAATATCAGTTTAATTGATATACTCAATCAAAAAAAATTGATTCTTTTCCAAATGCCTATATTGCTTATAGAATAATGTTAATAACTCATGTTATCGTTGCTTCGGCGAAAAAAAGTTTTTTAAAATTAAAATTGATAAAGTCTTACCTTAAGATCAACATTGTCTCAAGAGAGGTTAAATAGATTAGCTATATTGTTAATTGAAAAAGACTTATTAAGAGAAATTGATCATAAGAAAATTATTAATAACTTTGCATCTAAAAAGAAGCTTGAAAAATAAATATCAAATAAAAAAAAATTAAAAAAAAAAAGTTAAGGCCCCTCGTAAAGTTTGATTTTAGGCCACAAAATTGGTTGAGCCGCCCCTGCTATTATTACACAATGCAGATAGGTTAATTTTCTATACAGACAGCCCGGTACACGAAGCATTTCGTGTTCACACATGATTCGGGGAAGAGCCACACCCCAGGCAGTCTATCCTAATGCATACATTAATGGTTGATTTTACGGCTTGAACTTGTGATTTATAGATCATACAGACACAACTTTACCGTTGTTCCAAAGTTCCCCTCCATATATATATAAAATTCGTTGACCAAAATATATTAATACCAAATTAACACGTTTCGGTTTGTTGGATCATTTTCCCTTTAGAAAGCAACATTTGTTTATTAAGTGTAGTGGATTACTCTTGTGGAGTCGAGTAGTCTTCAGTTAAGTGGGATCTTGTGGAGTCCAGAAGGAAGATAGAGACAATCCAGTAGCTTCAACGGAGGTGTATTCAGTAAAAATAGTACGGGCTAGTCAGTTTTCGGATTGATCATTTAAAAATAGTCAATATTTATAAAGTTATTAAAAAATAGTTATTATTTTATCGCAACACAGAAAGTTCCAGCATAGTATACTGGAGATCGATGCACCTGTGTATGAACTTTCAGCATATTATGCTGGAACTCCAATATGCAGAAAGTTACATTATATACTGGAGATTGGAGCATATACGTATGAACTTCCAGCATATTATGTCGAACCAGTATAATATACTGGAAGTCCAGTATATTATGCTGGAAGTCCAGTATATTATGCTGAAATATTTTTCAGATTTTGAACAGTGTTTTCGGTCATATTTATCTTTACATGAAAAGTGGCTAAATTTCGATTACTTTTGAAACTATGTCTATTTTTAAATAACCACTTATAAATTTGACTATTTTAAAATTTCTTCACTGTATTCATGATTTAAATTTGAGATATTCGATTTTTAAATTTATAGCACTAATTTATTGTATATTTGTTAAATTAAAGATTCAGGTATATAAAATTTATTAAAATTTCTGTGTAAAAAACATGACTAGGTTTAAATGAACTTATACTACTAGGACGTTCGAATAAATTACTGTAATTCTAGAGTTACATCCGCCACTCAACTACTAGTAAGAAAAAAAAAAAAAAAAATTGACTTTGAAAAAGAAGGTGCTTTTTATCATTTATTAATAAATAAACTTCTTTTATATCTGCTCAATAAAAACGAAAAATCACTCCTCTAAAAGCAAACTTTCTCTCGTACAGGATATCAACCACATAATTTCATCCCAGTGGCCTCAATCTGTTCAACTGCAGTATCATGATCAATCTCTGATGTGTCTTTATAGTCAGGTCCCCATGTTATGTTATTCACGCTCTAATTTCTAGTTTTCAGCGTGATGGGAAGTATTACGTACTATATCGGTTGAATGAATGAGTTTGTTGTCTGCTTATATAGTGTTGGACAATCTCCTCACACGAGCTATCTTTTAATTGAATTAGATTTAATTCAAGATCCACTGCACGAGATAGATATTCTTTTCTGAGCCGAGTATTTAGCAAAAATAATCTTTCTATCTTTTTAAATATAAATATAAGATCCACGTACATTATACTTTCCTCATACCCCACTTATGGGACTACACCTGAATTCTTGTTATTGTAAGCGAGATAGGTACCTCTTTTCACTTCGTCATGGTTTCATAGACTGTTGGGTAGGGATGATATTTTATCATTTATATTGCAAAAAGAAACAAAAGAAACGCCAATTCTAAAGGAATCTAGGCTTAGCAAAGCTTAACTTTAGCCTACCAAATAAAAAAATTGGTGCAGAAAATTAAATTAAAGAGCTAAGCTAAGAAGATTTTGACCTTTCAGAACCTCAACGGGGATATTCTGTTAGGGGAATAGATGTACTTATGTAGTTGCATTGTCAAGCTAGCCAATACTCAAATTGCACCTCCTAAATTCCAATTACTTATTAATAATGACTTGGACTGTTCATCTTAACCGAGGGGTACTGTAGGTTAATATATATTATTTATGCATATGTCATTTGGCAATATAATCACAAATCTTGAGATATATTGGTTCATCGTATGACTAGAAGAGGATCTAGAATTTGGAGTTTATATAACGACAATAACAATATATTCATAGTATTATTTCATATTGTGGGTCAGAGGAGGATAGTGTGTACACTTTACTCCTATCTTGTGAGGATTGAGAGGTTGTTTCCAATAGACCTTCGGCTCAGGAAAGCATAAGCACCACCATAATAAAAATATAGACAAGAAGGGACAGTACCAAACAACCATATAAACATAAAATAAAAATAACAAGACAGTAAGGTGATCAACAATGAAAAAAAATAACGGTTAGCCATACAAACATATTACCAACAGAAAGCGAGATTGTGTGTCAATACTACTGTTAAGAACACTCTAGACTACATACTCTACTACCCTAATACTCGACCTACATACCTTCCTATCAAGGGTCATGTCCTCAATCAGCTGAAACTGTGTCATCTCTTGCCTAATCACCTCTTCCCACCTCTTCTTAGTCTTACCTCTACCTCTTCGTAGGCCCTCCAATGTCAACCTCTCACACCTCCTCGCCGAGGCGTCGGTGCTCCTCCTCATCACATGACCAAACCACCTTGTCGCGAATAACCTCATTTCTAATCCTATCTAACCTTGTGTACCCGTACATTCATCTCAACATCCTCATCTATGCTACCTTCATCTTCTAGACATGAGCGATTTTGACTAGCCAACACTCAGCCTCATACAACTATGTTGTGTGACCACCACTCGGTGGAATTTGGAGTTTATGAGTTCTGAATTTATAAGAAAGAAAGTTTATTTAGACTAAATTTTGCTATATATTAGTTGATTTCTAACGCTAATATAAAATTTTGACTAAAGTTATTGATTCTTTCGAAACCGTAACCAGAACTCTAGCTTAGCTTTGTCCGTATTGATAGGCGTCACTAAAGTATGTCACACGCCATTGACATAAAACCAAAAAGCCGCATAAATATATCTCCACCTAGGCAGCTATTGAATATTCACCTTCCTCTTTTTTTTTTTTTTTTTGGGAATCAAATGGCATAAATAGAAATAATAAAGAAAATGAGTTGAGTTATTATTTCGACTTAAACAATTGTCAATGCATCTACTCCCACTTGAAGTGTTGATGACCTAATTAAGTGGTATTCTTCATCTTTGCCAAACGTGTGTTATTTGATGCCCCTCCTTAATTAAATATCATGAAATTTAGGATCATCATGGCCTATATAAACTCAAACATCCCCCAAGAGACCTCTACATTTCATGCAATTACCTTAGAGCTCTTTACATTTAGGTTATTTTTGCAAACCCCATCTCAAACAATGGCTAGTTTTAGGTTTTGGTTCTTCTTCATTCTTATCTTGTTTTCATGTCCTGCCTCCCAAAGCCGTGTGCTCGAGCCATTATTTTCACAAAGGAGAAGGGAGACAATGATGGAAACTGCTCGAGAAATTTTAAGGGAAAGATCTAGACATGAAATTAAGTATAATGTGAACCGCAGAAGTCCCGGAGGACCTGACCCTAAACATCACTAGGGTATGGTTTCATAATTTTTAATCCGGGTCAGAGGCGGAGTAAAATATAAAGTCGATGATATTCATATAAATATGATTTATCATAGGTTTGTCTTTAATTATTTTGATATAAATATATAATTCGAACACAAAAAAATGAGTGCAGTCACATTATTATCCATGGTGAAGCTCTTTCAGAGATGTAATTGACTCGAGCCTTGTAATTTTGAAATTTCGAATGACCAAATATTGTACGATATAGAATGGACCAATATCTTATAGTAATAGTTCTTGACTTCTGATGTGATTGAAATGTTACTCATTAGTATTAGTTTTGGATTATAATTCTTAAAAGTAATAAAAAATAGAAGTCTCATCCCATTTTTAATGTTAACGCATGTGGCCTTACTAGATATATGCCAATGTGGCGATGAACATAACTTATGTGATGTGTCTAAATAAATAATTATTATTCCTTTTAAGAAAATTGAATTAGTGATTATTATGTTTTATAGTATTTTTTTGCATGGTTTTCTATATAATAAAAAAGCCATGGTTTCGACCTGGCTGTTTTTTTGTCTTTGTAACTCAAAATGAGAGTAATTTATTCATTTTATCTATTAGCTAATGTCCTTACTGATTGAAAAGGCTAACACGCGTACCTATTTTGACAGGTGGTGCGCACAGAACGCCTAATTGGGGAAGGGTTTAAGGTTTAATGTGTAAATATTGGAGTCGTGATTGGGAGTAGTTGATAAAGAAACACATCGTGATTGTAATTTCATTTGCTTTAGGGTTCTTTTTGAAGATTTGAATTCAAACAATAAGAGAAGAGTTTTGTGTTCAGATTTGGTTTGAATTTTTGGGGCAAAACTTGTATTTCTTCAATGGTGGTATTTTTGCGTTGAAAGTATGATTTTCTCATTTCTTGTAATTTTATATTGTTCCATTTACCAACATTTTGAATTGTTTCCCTTTTTTTTTAAATGCTTTGGAATATTGTTGGCGTTAATGTGTAGTAATTGTTGTTGTTGGACACTTATTGTGCTATTTGTTTGTTGTTTAGGTGTGCCTGGTAATTAATTAGATAATCATATACACATATGTATAAAGTAGCATTTAGCTGCATATTATGAAAAAAAATTGGTGGATAAGTTCCTTCATGATAGTGCCTCAAATTTCCAATTTTCCACCATTCTTCTTTCGGCTAATTCCTATGTTATTGCACTTCTTTTCCACTAAAGCAATATTTAAGAGCTTATCCAGAATTGTTGACTTATTTATCGGGGATATATTATATACGGGTTCATTGGAACCAGTTTTTTTATACTTTTTATATATTAATTAATTATTAAGCATCTATAAATATGTATATCCAGTTGTTATTGTATATAAGATTGAAATCGTTAGAGGAAAAAATAAACTTTAAATTATAGATCCGTCCTGGATATATAACGTGGATACAAAATGATGGGGGTCATTAATGTTGACCAAAATATATTAATACAAAATTAGCACTTTTCGGTTAATGTTGGATCATATTCCCTTTAGGAAATAATGTTTGTTATTTGACATAGTGGAATCTTGTGGAGTCCAGAAGGAAGATGTAGTCTTTTCAATATTCTTAATTTACTTCAAAATAAGGAAGCCATCGACGAGACAATTCAGTGGTTCAGTAGTAGACGGAATAAAGATTAAAACGTTGAGTAGGCAACCAAAGAAAAGGGGGAAACAAGTATAGTGGGAAAAAAGGTGGTAACGGTTAAAGAAATTATACATACAACGGAAAGTAAAATTTAGAATTTTAATATTTATGTTATAATCAATAATACGTATATCGTGTAACTTAGTACATATTTTAGTATTGTATCGGTATTTTGGTATTTTATTTTTAAATATCGAACATCATACCTAATACCAAAATTTTTAAAAATATTTAAACCAAATATCATACCAAATATCGAATGCCACATATCAAAATTTTCGTTTTTTGTACAGTAATTCAGTATTTACTAAATTATGCATAGGCCTTAGTGGGGATGTCACAACCCAAAACTTAGTCTGTTGTGATGGCGCCCAACATGGTACTAGGTAAGCCGACACTTCAAAATACTTCCACACTTTTAAATGAAGAATAAGAATAATACAAGTTTAAATCATCACTGAGTACACGAGCGTCTATACAATACAAGTCTAGAAATACTGTCTATGAAAAACTAAAACAAAATACATAAAGAGGAAAGATAGGGAAAAAGAGACAAGGCCTGCGAACGCCAGACAACTACCTTGGAATCTCCAAACGATCAAGCTGTGCAAGGAAATCAACACCCACCGTGTCCGAAAACACCTGGATCTGCACAGAAAGTGCAGGATGTAGCGCGAGTACAACCAACTCAGTAGTAACAAAACTAAATAAAGAGATGAAAGTAGTGACGAGCTTCACGGATATTGTTCAATTACAGAAATTACAACATAGAAGGATAGGCATGCTTTCAAATTTGATAATTAAGGCCAAAGCAGTTAATTCATGTCAAGTTCAATTGAAGACAGGATATAATATATCTCTCAGAAATTAACAAACAATGATAAATGTCAGTTGTAGTACAACAATAATGAAATCAAGTGCAAGGTCTCAGAACAACAGTCACTTAGTCCTCCCGTATACTACAACCTCACAGTCACTCATTCCGGAAGGTCTCCTTCAGCCCAAGCGCTACAACAAGCCAATCATGACATAAATCAGTGAAACATGTTGCTGCGTGCAGCTCGATCCCATAATTATTCTCACAATCATGCCCTCAGCCTCACTCAGTCATCAACCTCTCCAGTCTCTCGATCTCTCAATGATCTTGTAAATCAGCCCTAACAGAAATTATATAATGTATCAACAAAGAACAGTAGAGACTGAGATATGATATGCAAGTAAAACTATGACCGAGTACAAAACATCAACTTAGCAGATAATTCAACATGTATGCGACCTATGTGGGTCCCTACAATGCCAACATATAGTCTAAACATGATTTGCAGTTTAATTTCTCTAATACATGAAGAATGTATGGATAACAACAGATTATTCAATTACAGAGTTGCATGGAATGTACCAAGTCACAACTCCTATGATGCATGCCTACACACCCAACACCTAGCATGTGCATCACCTCAAAATCAAACATATGACACATAATACGGGGTTTGATACCCTCATAACTAAATTTAGAACTGTTACTTACCTCACGCCATGCCAATTTCTATTCCAATACACCTTTTCCTCGCGAAACGGCCTCCGAATGCCTCGAATCTAGACACAAACAATTTGATATAATCAACACGGGCTAAAGCAATCAACTCCATAAGAAAATACTAAGTTATTAGTCAAAAGTCAAAAATCGACTCAAAAGCCAGCCCCCGGACCCATATTTCGAAATCCGTTAAAAGTCACAAAATCCGAAATCCCATTCAACCACGAGTAAAACCATACCAAATTTACCAAATTCCCAAATTCATCTCTCAAAATCTCTAGCCTCAAACTCGCAAATTCCACCTTAAATACACACAAACTAGGTGGGCAATTCAATGGGGAAACAAGATTGTTGAACAAAAATGAGCACAAGTGACTTAACTCAAGAAACCCCTTGAAACTCCTCTAAAAAATCGCCCAATCCCGAGCTTGAAATCTTCAGAATGAAGCAAAATCGTGAACCCTTGAATTTAAATATTCTGCCTAGGGGTCTCGCACATGCGCTTCTCTTGACCGCATATGCGGTCCCGCTTATGCAGATAATTCTCCGCATCTGCGAAGTCCCTAGGGCCTGCACATGCGCTCCAGGTTCCGCACCTGCAGAAGCGCTTCTGCGGCCCATGATCCACTTCTGCAGAAACAACCTATGCCTCTCTACTCCACATCTGCGGAGCCTTGCTCGCACCCGCGGGCTCGCAGATGCAGATTACCCTTCGCACTTGCATCATCCCCAGGCCATCCCCAACTCCTCACCTGCGCAACCCCAGCCACACCTGCGAACAACCCCTCGCAGGTGCGATCACACCATAGTTAGATCGCTACCATGTTGGGGGTTCGATACAATACAAAACACCCATGTTATTTGCACAGCTTCAGCAATGCACTAAGTCCCATTTTCGATCCGTTAACCATCCGAAATCAAACCGGGGGCCCCGAGACCTCAACCAAACATACCAACAAGTCCTAAAACACGATACAAACTTAGTTGATCCCTCAAATAACCTTAAACAATATCAAGAACATGAATCGTACCTCAATTCAAGCTTATTGAAACTAAGGAATTCCAACTTCGACAAACGACGCTGAAATCTGTCAAATCACGTCCGATTGACCCCGAATTTTGCACACAAGTCACAAATGACACCGCGGACCTACTCTAACTTTTGAAACCCCTATCTGAGCTCGGTAACCACAAAGTCCACTCTCGGTCAAACTTTTAAATTTCTAAATTTTGCCATTTCAAGCCTAATTCAACTGCAGACCTACAAAACACAATCCGGACACACTCCTAAATGTAAAATCACCCAACAGAGCTAATGGAACCACCAAAATTCCATTCCGGAGTCGTTTACTCATAAGACAACATCTGGTCAACATTTTCAACTTAAGCTTCCAACTTTGAGACTAAGTATCTCATTTCATTCTGAAATCTCTCCGGACCTGAACAGACTACCTCGACAAGCCACATAACAGTTATAAAGCACAAAATGAGCAGTAAATGGGGGAACGAGGCTACAACTCTCAAAACGACTGGCCGGGTCGTTACATCCTCCCGCTCTTAAACAAATGTTCGTCCTCGAACGGGTCTAGCAACGTACCTGGAGTCTCAAATAGGTGCGGATATTTGTTCCTCATCTTTCACTCGGTCTCCCAATTAGCCTCCTCAACTGGCTAACCTCTCCACTGCACCTTCACTGAAACTATGTCCTTTGACCTCAATTTTCGAACCTGCTGATCAAAATAGCCACCGGCTCCACATTATAAGTCAAATCACCATCCAACTGAACCGTGCGGAAATCCAAAACACGAGACGGATCGCCAACATACTTTTGGAAAAAAAGAAATATGAAACACTGGATGCACACTCGACAAACTAGATGGCAAGGAAAGCTTGTAAGCCAACTCTCCAATCATCTGAAGTACCTCAAACGGCCCAATATACCGAGGGCTCAACTTTCCTTTCTTCCCGAACCTCATAAAACCTTTCATGGGTGAAACCTTGAGCAGTACCTTCTCCCCAACCATGTAAGAAACATCTTGAACCTTTCTATCGGCATAACTCTTCTGTCTACACTGCGCTGCGCGAAAACGATCCTGAATCAATTTAGCCTTGTCCAAAGCATCCTGAACAAAGTGAGTGCCTAATAGCCTAGCCTCGCCAACTCAAGCTAACCCACCGAAGATCGACACCGTCTTCCATACAAAGCCTCATATGGATCCATCTGAAGGCTCGACTGGTAGCTGTTGTTGTAGGTAAACTCTGCGAGTGGCAGAAACTAATCCCAAGAACCCCCAAATCAATGACACAAGCGCGTAGCATGTCCTCCGAAATCTGGATAGGGCGCTCGGACTATCCGTCTGTCTGAGGGTGAAAGGTTGTACTCAACTCAACCAGGGTGCCCAACTCTCGCTGCACAGCACTCAAAAATTGCAATGTAAACTGCGTTCCCCGATCTAAAATGATGGACACCAGCACACCGTGAAGGCAAACGATCTCGCGGATGTAAATCTCAGCCAACCGCTCTGAATAATAAGTAGTCCTAACTGGAATTAAGTGCGCGGACTTGGTAAATTGATCCATAATCACCCAAATAGCATTGAACTTCCTCAAAGTCCGTGGGATCCCAACTAGAAAATCCATGGTGATCCGCTCCCATTTCCACTCTTGAATCTATAGCCTCTGAAGCAATCCACACGGTCTTTGATGCTCAAACTTTACCTGCTGACAGTTAAGGCACCGAACTACAAACCCCATTATATCCTTCTTTGTTCTCCTCCACCAATAGTGTTGTCTCAAGTCCTGATACATCTTCTCGACCCCGGATAAATGGAATACCGCGAACTGTGGACTTCCTCAAGAATCAAATCACGTAGCCCATCCACATTAGGCGCACAAATCTGACCCTGCATACTCAACACCCTTTCATCCCCAATAGTAATGTCTCTGGAATCACCATGTTGAACCGTGTTCTTAAGGACAAGCAAATGAGGATCATCATACTGCCGCTCTCTGATGCAATCATATAAGGAAGACCGAGAAACCACACAGTCTAGAACTCTGCTGGTTCCGAAACATCTAATCTCACGAACTGGTTGGCCAAGGTCTGAACATCAACTGCAAAATTTCTCTCACCAATAGGAATGAATGCAAGGCTACCCATACTCACCACCTTTCTACTTAAGGCATCGGCCACCACATTGGCCTTCCCTCGATGATACAGACTGATAATATCATAATCCTTTAGAATCTCCAACCATCTCCGCTACCTCAAATTTAGATTCTTTTGTTTGAAAAAGTGTTGGAGACTCTGGTGATCCATAATACCTCACAAGACACGCCGTAGAGGTAATGCCTCCAAATTTTCAATGCATAAACGATGGCAGTCAACTCCAAATCATGAACAGGGTAGTTCTTCTCATGGGACTTCAACTATGCGAAGCATAAGTAATCACTCTACCTCCCTTCATCATACACACCCAATACCAATCCGAGATGCATCACAATACACTGTATAAGAACCATAAGTTGAAGGTAGAACTAGAATTGGAGTTGAAGTCAAGGCAGTCTTGAGCTTATGAAAGCACTCCTCACACTCATCCGACAACCTGAAAGTAGCACCCTTTTGGGTCAATTTGGTCAAAGGCGATGCAATAGATGCGAAACCATCCACAAAGTGACGATAATAATGGGCCATGCCGAGAAAGCTTCGAATCTCCGTAGCTGAGGACGGTCTGGGCCAACTCTGAACTGCATCTATCTTCTTTGGATCCAACTGAATCCCCTTACTAGACATCACGTGCCTTAAGAACACCACTGAACTAAGCCAAAACTCACATTTGGAGAACTTGGCATAAAGTTTCTCCTCCCTCAACCGCTGCAACACAATCCTCAAATGTTGCGCATGCTCCTCCTGGCTACGAGAGTACCCAGGATATCATTAATAAATACTATGACAAATGAGTCGAGATAAGGCTGAAATACACTTTTCATCAGATGCATGAATGTTGTTGGGGCGTTGGTCAACCCAAAAGACATCACCAGGAACTCATAATGACCATAACGGGTCTTGAATGCTGTCTTTAGAATATTCGAGTCCTAAATCTTTAACTGGTGATACCCGGACCTCAAATCAATCTTAGAGAACACCCTCACTCCCTGAAGTTGGTCAAATAAATCATCAATGCGCGGCAAAGGATACTCTTTCTTGATCATAACTTTGTTCAACTTCCTATAATCGATGCACATTTTCATAGTAAAATCCTTCTTCTTCACTCAGGACCGGTGCACCCCAAGGCGACACACTAGGCCTAATAAACCCCCTATCAAGAAGTTACTGAAGTTTCTCCTTCAATTCCTTCAACTCAGCTGGTGCCATACGATATGGAAGAATAGAAATGGGTTGAGTGTTCGGCACCAAGTCAATACCAAAGTCAATATCCCTGTCGGGCGGCATGCCGGGTAGATCTGTAGGAAAGACATTCAAAAAATCTCGCACCACCGGAACAGAATCAATAGTAGGAGTATCAGCCCCAACATCCATCACAAAGGCCAAATAAGTTAAACAATCATTCCCAACCATCCGCTAGGCCTTCAAATATGAAATCACTCTACTGGGAACAGTCTGGAGAATATCTCCACTCAATCCTTGTCGACGTCGGCATTGCCAAAGTCAGGGTCTTAGTGTGACAATCCAAAATATCATGACATGGAGACAACCAATCCATACCCAAGATGATGTCGAAATCAACCATACTAATAAATATGAGATCAACTCTAGTCTCCAATCCACCAATAGTCACTACACACGACCGATATACACGGTCCATAATAATAGTATCGCCCACTAGCGTAGATACATGAACAGATGAAACTAAGGACTCAGGGGGCATATACAGATAATGATCAAAATACGATGATACATACGAATAAGTGGAACCAGGGTTAAATAATACAGAGGCATCCATCTGGAACACTGAGACAATACTTGTGATCACTACATCTAAAGAAACAACATCTGTTCTGGCAGGAATATCATAGAATCATGCCTAACCTCCACCTGGTCGGCCTCCCCCTCTAGGGCGACCACTAGCTGCCTAGGCCCACCCTAAGCTGACTGGGGGGTTGTGAAGTAACTGGTGCGGAAGTCACATCCTGACTCCTCTACTGCACTGGACCTCCCGGGCGACAAGGACACTTCCTTTACATATGCCTAAACTCCTCGCACTCGAAGAAACTTCACAGTGCTGGTGGTGGGGACTGAAGGGGGTCCCGAGTACCGGGATAACTACTACAAGAACCTGGCATAAATGAACCCTAAGCTGATGGAGAACGGGAAGAACTCTGAGTTAAAAGGGCACTAAGAGATGACTGACCTTGACGGGCACTGTATGAACCATGACTGGATGATACACCACGGTGAACTAAACGAGCCATCTGAGTGATCCTATAACGACGACCCCGGTCGTGGTGAGGCTGTCCCCTAGAATGAACACCACTGGGACCACCCGAACCTCGAGGCCTCTTGGCCTCCCTCTCCTCATGCTTCTGACTACAGACCATCTTTATCTGTCGAGCCATATCAACCACCTCGTCGAAAGTAGCACCAAATACTCTCTCCCGAGTCATAAGAAACCGCAGCTGATATGTGAGCATCAACGGACCTCCCAATCATACTGCATGACGATCCAACTCTGAAAACCTCATCTCTTACTGGGTCACAGACATGCCCTCCTAACGTAGTTTCTCAAACAGTCTATGTAGCTCCTCCCTGTGAGACTATGACACGAACTTCTTCAAAAAGAGAACGGAGAACTCCTTCCATGAAAGTGGTGCTGCACCGACCGACCGGCGCCTCTCATAAGCCTACCAACATCTGAAGGCAGCCCCAGTGAACTGAAAAGTAGTGAACGAGACCCCACTGGTCTCTAAAATACCAGTTGTGTGAAGAATCCACTGGCACTTATCCAAGAAGCCCCGAGCATACTCTGACTCAGCCCCACTGAATGATGAAGGCTGAAGCCTCCCAAATATCTCTATCCTCATCCGCTCATAATCGGTCATAACGGGACCCACCTGGGCCTGAGCAACTGTAACAGGCTAGGCTGGTAGTACCCCCGGTGTCTGGAGTCCCTGCATCACCTGCTCTGGAGTATGAGAGTCTGAGCACCTCCCCCGACCTGAGAAGTGGCCGTTGCAGCCGGAACAGAGGCCACCTGAGCAAGGCTGGTGCACGCCGTCAAAATCTAAGCTAAGGCCTCCTGAAGGAATCGAATCACAATGGTCACAATTGGTGCCTGAGTTGTTCCCACTAGCTTAACCACACCTGGAACCTGCTCCTGAGCTGGAGCAACTGGTAGATCTACAGGTGCTGCTCTAGTTGTTGTACGAGCTGCACCTTTGCCCCTACCGCGACCTGGGCCTCTCGTGGCCCTAGCTGGTAGTAATGGTGGTTGTCCGTCCTAACCGGTAGCACGTGTCCTCACCATCTGTGAGAGAATAGAATACAAAAGTTTAATTGCCGGAATCAACAAATCTGCACGACAAGAATACAAGAATATTAAGTTTCCTAAGGGTTCGGCAACCTCTCGAAGATAAGTACAGACGTCTCTGTGCGATCTGCAAGACTCTACTAGACCTGCTCATGCCTCGTGATACCTATGTAACCTAAGCTCTGATACCAACTTGTCACGACCCAAAACTTAGCTTGTCGTGATGGCGCCTAACGTGGTACTAGGAAAGCTGACACTTCAAAATACTTCCACACTTTTAAATAAAAAATAAGAATAACACATGTTTAAATCATCAAAACTCTCAAAACGGATATAAAGTCAAAACCCAATACGGAAATTCCCAACCTTGAGGTGTCACTAAGTACATGAGCGTCTATACAACACAAGTCTAGAAATATTGTCTATGCAAGGATAAAACTAAATACATAAAGCGGAAAGATAGGGAAGGGGAGACAAGGTCTGCGAATGCCAAGCACCTACCTTGGAATCTCCAAACGATCAAACTGTGCAAGGAAATCAACACCCACCGTGTCCGAAAATACTTGGATCTGTACACGAAGTGCAAGTTGTAGCGTGAGTACAACCAACTCAGTAAGTAACATGACTAAATAAAGAGCTGAATGTAGTTACTAGCTTCACAGATATAGTTCAATTACAAAAATTACAACATAGAAGGATATGCATGCTTTCAAATTCGACAATTAAGGCCAAAGCAGTTAATTCATGTCAAGTTCAGTTGAAGACAAGATATAATATCTCTCAGAATTTACCAGACAATGATAAATGCCAGTTATAGTACAACAATAATGAAATCAAGTGCAAAGTCTCAGAACAACAGTCACTCAGTCCTCTCATACACTCCAGCCTCACAGTCACTCATTCATCACAGTCTCTCATTCCTCTCAGTCGCTCGGCACTCACACTCAATAGGTACATGCGCTCACTGGGGTATGTACAAACTCCGGAGGGAGTCCCTCAGCCCAAGCACTATAACAATCCAATCATGGCATAAATCAGTGGAACATGCTACGACGTGCAGCCCGATCCCATAATTATCCTCACAATCAAGCCCTCGACCTCACTCAGTCATCAACTTCTCCAATCTCTCAGGCTCTCAATCATCATGAAAATCATCCCAAATAGAAATGATATAATGTATTAACAAGGAACAACAGAGACTGAGATATGATATGCAAGTAAAACTGTGACTGAGCATAAAAAATTAATTTAGCCGATAATTCAACATGTACGTGACCTCTGTGGGTCCCTACTGTGCCAACACATAGTCTAAACATGATTTCTAACATGATTGCAATTCAATTTCTCTAATACATGCAGAATGTATGGATAACAACATATTATTCGATTACACAGTTCCATGAAATGGACCAAGTCACAACTCTTACGGTGCACGCCCACACGCCCATCACCTAGCATGTGCATCACCTCAAAATCAAACACATGACACATAATACGTGGTTTCATACCCTCATAACCAAATTTAGAACTATTACTTACCTCACGCCGTGCCACTCTCTACTCCAACATGCCTTTGCCTCGTGAAACGGCCTCTGAATGCCTTGAATCTAAACACAAACAATTGATACAATCAACACAGGCTAAAGGAATCAACTCCATAAGAAAATACTATGTTATTAATCAAAAGTCAAAATTGACTCAAAAGTAGGGCCCTCGGGCCCATGTTTCGAGATCTTAAAAGTCACAAAACCCGAAAGCCTATTCAACCACGAGTCCAACCATACCAAATTTATCAAAATTCGATACCAAATCGTCACCCAAATCCCTAGATTAAACTCTCCAAATCCCTAGCCTCCAACTCCCAAATTCTCCCTTAAATACACACAAAGTAGGTGGAAAATTCAATAGGGAAACAAGATTATTGAACAAAAATGAGCATAAGTGACTTACCTCAAGAAACCCCTCGAAAACCCTCTCAAAAATCGCTCAATCCCGAGCTTGAAATGTTCAAAATGAAGTAAAATCCCTTGAATTTAAATGTTCTGCCCAGGGGCCTTGCACCTGCGCTTCTCTTGATCGCATCTGTGGTCCCGCTTATGCAGATAATCCTCTGCTTCTGCGGAAATCACTAAAGTCCCTAGGGCCCGCACCGCTCCAGGTTCCGTACCTGCGGAAGTGCTTCTGTGGCCCATGATTCGCTTATGCGGAAACAGCGTACGCCACTCTAATCCGCATTTGCGGAGCCTTGCTCGTGCCTGCGGGCTTGCAGATGCGGATTACCCTTCGCTCCTGCATCCATCCCCATGCCAGCCCTAACTCCGCACCTGCGCAACCCCAGCTGCACCTGCGGCCAACCCCTCGTAGGTGTGATCACACAAGAAGAGTCCAGCTTCAGCAATGCACTAAGTCCCATTTTCGATCCGTTAACCATCCGAAATCAACTCGGGGCCCCTGGGACCTCAACCATTACGAACTTAGTCGAGTTCTCAAATCACCTTGAACAATATCAAAAACACGAATCTCACCCAATTCAAGCCTATTAAACTAAGGAATTCTAACTTCTACAAATGACGCCGAAACCTATCAATCACGTCCGATTGACCCCAAATTTTACACACAAGTCACAAATGACACCACAGGCCTACTCCAACTTCCGGAACTCCAAAACCGAACCGGGTGACCGCAAAGTCCACTCTCGGTCAAATTTTCAAATTTCGAACTTTCACCATTTCAAGACTAATTTAACTACGGACCTCCAAAACACAATCTGGACATGCTCCTAAGTCCGAAATAACCAACGGAGCTAACGGAACCATCAAAACTCCATTCCGGAGTCATTTACTCGTAAGTCAACATCCGGTCAACCTTTTCAACTTAAGCTTCCAACTTTGAGACTAAGTGTCTCATTTCTTCCGAGATCTCTCCGGACCCGAACCAACTATCCCGACAAGTCACATAACAACGACCGATTGAGTCGTTATAAGGGAGGATATTTTATCATTTATATATTACATAAAATAAAATAAAAAGCGCCCTTTGCAAAGGTATCCATGCTTAGCGAAGTTTAATTCAATGCCAAATAAATAATTGGTGAAGAAAAAAAAAAGCTAAGCTAAGAAGATTGACCTTTCAGAACCTCAACGGGAAAAGTTAATTGATGTAGTTCCAATAGTCTTACTCCAATATGGTTGTGCTAAAGTCCAATCCTCTATGACTAGGAATATTCATCTTATTAGTTAAGTTGGGGGATGGCGGATTCAGAGGTGCATGGGTTTTATCCGAATCTCCTTCGTCGTAAAATTATATTGTATTTGTAAGGTCAAAATTATTTTTTATATATATTTTGTAAATATTAAAACTAATTTTTTAATATATTTACTTCTTTATATTATTTTGAATTCCTTTAATAAAAGTTCTAGTTTCGTCACTACTGAGTTATCTTATGTATATTTTGTCCTTTGGCAATATGGTATGATTATATCATCACAAATCTAGAGATGCATTGGTTTAACGTGTGATTATGACTTGTGACTTCGTTTTAAGAAACTTAAGAGGCGGCACGAAAGTATATATAAATTATATATGGCAAAGAACAAAAAGGCCCATGAATATATCCACTTCGGCAGCTTAAATATTCAGCTGATTCTTTTTTATTTTTTATTTTTGGAGTCAAATGGCCTAAAAGAAGTGAATAAAATAATAGACTTGAGCTATAATTTTGTCTTAAGCAAATGTCACTGCATCTTCACCTTTTTTATTTCGTAGCAACTTAAAGAACAGAACCTTGGCGTAATAGATAAAGTAACTATCATATGATTAGGAGGTTACGAGTTCGAGTCGTGAAAATAGTCTCTTGAAGAAATATAGAATAACACTGCGTACAATAAATTCTTATGGGTCGATCTTTTCCCGAATCCGACGTATAACAGAAACTTAGTGCACCGCACTGTATTTTTTGTTTTAGCAACTAACTAAAATAAACTCCCACTTGAATTTCTGATGACCTAATTACTAAGTGGCATTTTTCATCTTCGCCACATACTTGTGCTACTTGACGCCTCTCCTTAATTAAATATCATGAAATTTACGATCACAAGTGCCTATATAAACTCCAAACATCCTAGTAGACATCTACATTTACTAGGGGCTTAGAGCTATTTAGAAGGTTCCTTGAGGCGGTTTTCAAGGAGGTAGCTAGTTCGAATTAATAAGAGAAATAACGGATATAGATAAGGTCCTTTCTTCTGAAAACTTCATCCCCAAGAATGGCTAGTTTTAAGTTTTGGTTTTGCATCATTCTTATTTTGCTTTCATGTCCCGCCTTTAAAAGTCGCCCGCTCAAGCCAGTATTTTCACAAAAAAGAAGAGGGACAATGATGGAAACAGCTCAAGAAATTTTGAGGGAAAGATTGAGACATGCTATAATCAAGTTTGATGTGAACCGGTTAAGTCCCGGAGGACCTGACGCTAAACATCATTAGGGTCGTTGACAAAGGCGGATATAAGATTTAAAGAGTCAATAAATTGTTATAAATGATGTGTATTATAGGTTCAATCTATAAAAAAATTCTGTCTTTTTTGAAAAATACACTCCGTCTGTTGTGTTATATGTGACACTTCTATTTTTAGTTGGTTATTAATTAATCTACTAACTTTAAAATTTTTATTTTATTAATCAATGATATGTTTCTTGTGGTCATATAAATTTCATGACATATTTTAGAACACGTTCTAAGAATATTTTTAGTACCTTCAGCAGCCGTGAAGCTCTGTAAGATATGTACTCCTCCATTCTGGTTTGTGTGATGGTATTTGATTGGACATAAAATTTAAGTAAATTTTCAATATAGGTTTGCGGTCTAAAACATGCTATAACAGTTTTGTATCTATAATTAAATTTTTTCATATTCAAAATTAAATTACTTTTTAATTCTTTTCTATACAAATTAAAAAGGGAAAAAATGCTATATATAATGAAATTGGGGGAATAATTCACTCGACGTTGTATTGGTAATTTTGGATGAACAGATTATCGTCGATATAATATTGACTACTTGCCGCACTCCCCTTCCCTTTTTTTTTTTTTTTTTTTTTTTTTTTTTTTTTNGACCTGTTCAACCCAGAAGGTATTGAGAGTAGAATTGATTTCAGGTTATCCGTATAATAACCACCCTTCAAATTAACTGGTAACCGATTAAGTTGTAACATTTTGCTTTCAAATTATAATTCTTAAAGTAATAAAATAAAAGTCACTTCCTTTTTAGTAAATAAATGTTAAAGCAAGTGGCCTTTTTGCATGACATATCTTGTGTTGTGTATATAAAACTATAAATAAAATGTATTTATTCCATCACTTTCTCACTTCTCACCAAAATTGAGTGGAGTTGTATGCGTTAAGATGTATGTGCTTAGTTTACATATGTAATTAGAGCATATATACCTTTTAGAGAAATATATATTTTTAATCGCTTTTAAAGTAATAGTTGATAATATATATTTCGACAGTATTGCCCTCAGGGGTATGTGTGAAGCTAATAATATGCGATTGTGAGAAGTGGAATTGCAGAAATCGAGTGAAAAATTGAGAGAATTTTTTGTATATATATTCACCTTCAACATCATGAGTAAGCTAAGTGTTAGGGGTGTACAAATGAAACCGATAAATTGCACCAATCCGATAATTCGAGTCAAATCGAGAAAAAAAACCCGACTATGGTTTGATTTGATTTGGTTTGGTGTTAGAAAAAAAATCCGACTATATTTGGTTTGGTTTGGTTTAACTAAAAAAAGTCAAACCGAACCAAACCAACCCGACATTATATGTATAGAAGTTTTAAATATATTTAATGCATAAAAATATTATGATAGTGTGTAGGTTATAAATATTTCTTAAGCTTTTTCATAGTTTTATCTTTTAACGTATTATTTCAAGCTTGGACTTATAATTTTTGGATGCTCCAATAAGTTTTATAGTACATTAATGTTGGTAACTCATATAAATCTTAAACTAAAATCAAATTAATACTAATACTAATTAAAGACATTCAATTCGATTGTACTATGAATGAAAATAGTGTTGGATATCTATTTTTTAGTTTTTCCATTGTTTAGATAAAATGTATAACTTATTTTTCTTTTAGTGATTAGTCATGTAAATAATAGTACTTATTAGTCATAATTTTAAATTATGTTTGTTTACATTATGACTTATTAATAATATTTATTTTATACGATTTTATTATCTTTATTGTTGAATATGTTAGTACAATGCCATGGCTCATCTCATATTTATGTTATTTTATTGAAAACACCTTATATAGTTCTGTCTTACTAGGATTAAAGAAATATGTGGATCACATATTTTACATTTTGTGCTATGAAGACTTTATGAAACAAACCGAAAAACCCCGAGATTAAAAAATCCGACTTTTATTGGTTTGATTTGGTATTTAATTTTAATAACCCGATACAATTAATTTGATTTGGTTTGATAATTAGAAAATTCGAACCAATCCGATCTGTGTACATCCCTAGTAAGTGGTACAATGTGTAATATTTATGACAGACCAAATTCTAACTACACTAACTAGAATGACAGCAGTAAAAGAAACTAACAGCTAACTACACAACTAACTCGGATTATACTCAATAGCATAGCCAGGAATCCAGCTAATGGTGTTCAAACTTTAAACGTTAATAATTTTTTTTGTCGATAAATGATGGACCAACCTCTTATAATTTTTGTCGATGACTGATGTTCAAACTTTAATCGTTAATAAATTCCCTTTTCCAATAGCTTCTTTGCTCATTTGGATATCAATGTATATCAACCTCTTATATAGTACGTAACTTCTCTTATTTTTCAGGTTACTAATCCCACTTTTTTTATACAGTTACATATTTTGGTGTACATTTTTTTTACGTTATTAGTATATATATGGAGGTTAAAACGCTTGTGAATGGCAAAAGGGTAGCCCAAAGTAGCTCTTTTGTCTTTGAACAAGACAAATAATATTTGCACCGTCATTGTATAAAACTTAAATCCAATGTTCTAAAAGGTGTTTTCAGGGGCAGCCCTGAGGCGAGGCGTATCAAAAATGCCCCGAGGTGATGGTGTGGGATGAAAGTCTCAAGAAGCGTACGCTCAGCAATTCGGGACGTACGCCCGGGCGTTCGGGACGTACGTCCGGATGTTCAGGACGTGTTTTTTAGTGAGGCGTAAGTCCCAGAGATTTTTTTTTCAAATTAAAACAAGATTTGTTGAATAAGCCCTTCGTATAATACCCAAATCTCAAAATTCAGCTTGGTAATTACTCAAAAGTTTTAAAAAAGGAACTAAATGTATTAAATTTAAAAGTCAAGACCTTTTTTATTGATTGAAACCCCAATTCATGGTATTTCTCAATTCCTTATCTTGTCCATTAGTCTGCTAATATATCCCAAAAGCAACGAATACAAATACAAAGAGAACTCCATTTTCCTTCGTAGCAGCAAATTCAAAATTCAAATTGCAGGTCAGTACTAGTTTTTTATGGGGATGAAGCACATCGATATATATATAGATATATTTATCACATATTTATAATTTTCTTTATTTTTTATGCAATTTTACCTGTTTATAAATATTTACTGTAATTATATTATTTTATAAAATATTAAAGTTAAATATCTATGGGGCTTAGCCTCGCTGAGGCATATATAAAATGCTTCGTCTTACGCCCACACATTCTAAATTAATGCTAAATCTTAAAACTCATAATAATGAAAATCATAAATATTTAATGACATCTTAGTGAAAGTGGGGAAGTCCTGAGGCAGGGCAGCAGAGGCGGACCCATGTGCATGGGTGAGGGGTAACCGGACCTCATAAACTTCGGCCGAAATTTTATATATATATATACATAAATATCTTGAAAATGGTTAATTTAAAGCAGTTGGCACCCTCAACACTAAAAGCAATTAGGGGCCACTGGTTGAACAGAATAATGTGCTCCCGTCACGTAAAAATTATGAATCCGCCTCTGCATGGCAGGAGTAATTTATGCAATATAGATAGCTTTGTAGAATATTCTTAATTTCTCGATATTACTAGCTAGTGTGATCTTTTATTTTATGTCTATTAATTATTTAGCAATATCTTTTTTCTTGTTTATTCTTTGTGTTTGGTGTGGAGCTTTGCATGCATGCAATAAACGGACCCACATTTTGGTCCAAATGCTGAATATATAGCTAGAATAAGAAGATAGCTAGAGAGTAAAAAGTACGGATAAATTTGAACATCACGTTTGTCCATAAAAAAAAAAAAAAAATTCAAAAATGTGTTTGTTCATGAAATTTTACAAGTTTTTATAAACTTTTTAAAAATGAGTTTTTCAAAAACCAAAACCACTTTTTCAAAACTTTTACAAAAAACTAGTTTTCCCCATTTACAAAATTGCAACAATTTTTTCAAGTGAAATGCATGTCTGAACCATTTTTTAACTTCAAATACTATCTTTTTTCAAAAATTACAATTTTTATGTCCAAACGCCTATGTCACGACTCAAAAATTACTAGTCGTGATGGCACCTAAGTCGACCCGCTGGGTAAGCTAACTAACAGTCAATACAATCCAAATGAAATTATAGGAAAATTATGAAGAATTATCTAGAAATTTACAAATTAACCCAAGAACTGGTAGAACGAATCACGAGCTTCTAAGATTTGAAATTTACAAAGCTGATACAAATAATTACACGATCTGTTTGAAAGTTACATAAATAGATTAACAAAATATAAAGCTACCAAGGACAAGTGACAGCTATATCCGGAATGCACGAACATCTTAGGGTCAACTCCCAACCACCACCAGCTCCGCTCCAAAAATCTGCACGCAAGGTGCAGAAGTGTAGTACGAGTACAACCGACCCCATGTACCCAGTAAGTATTTTGTCTAACCTCGTCGAAGTAGTGACGAGGCTTTTTAGTTAAAAGATGCTCACTGATAAAATTTGTGCCGAAAACTAGCAGTAGAACTATACTACAGTATAACTGAATAGACTGCACGAGACGAATGTACAAAGCAATAACGGAGTACTAGAAGAGATCACAATTCAACAGTTTCCAATATTTCGACTAATCTTTCCTTAGAGCGAGAATCGATAAACCACAATAATCACCCCAAAGCATGAGGAATATACTCTGATTTCAAGTAAATTGCACGACAACGCCCTTCGTGCATTTATCTCATCCTCACCAAATATGCGTAAAACAGTACCAACCAGATGGCAGAAATGCCGATACAGTAATGACAAAGTAGGAAATACGCAAGTAGCAATAATGAGCGAGGATGTACGAAAGAGCATCAGTAACAGACTAGGCGAAAAGCATAGAGGTAATGACAACAATTAGGAAAAGGAACATAACTTCAACTAACTAGCATGGTGGAGGCATAAATATAGATATAAGAATAAGAGGGGAACACATGATCTTTATGAGTTAACAAGTAGAAGCATGAATAACTAACATGGTAGAAGGTATGTACTAAGTGCAACAAAATAGATACATCAAAGATGTAATTATAACAGCAGGAAGTAGGCATGTGATTTGCAAGTTTAGCAAGTAGAAGGCATGAGCGACACAATAACAAATAAGATAGAGAACAAGAACATGGCATTAACGACAAGTCACATAAGAACCATAAATACTAAAATAACAGCTCAATGTAAAGTCATGAATATATACATAAGGAAAAGATATCACAATATAATGCATGTCCCTCGCCCTCACCTGCACGAAAACACCCATTGTGCCATGAACTCATGATAATTTAAAGCATGATAATATAAATTAAATGGAACGGCATCACCCTTCATGTTTTACACTCACATAACATGGCACGTCATCACCCTTCGTGTTTTACACTCACATAACATGGCACGACATCACCCTTCGTGCTTTTACTCACAAATGATATGGCACGGCATCATCGTGCTTTTACTCTCAATCGATATGGCACGACATCGCCCTTCGTGCTTTTACTCTCTATAATATGGCACGACATCACCCTTCGTGATTTTAATCTCAAATAATATGGCACGGCATCATCCTTCGTGCTTTACACTCTCCCTCACATGATAATATATATAAAATGGCACGGTATCATCCTTCGTGCTTTACACTTTTCCTTACCAAGCATATATATATCATTAACAAACAAGGTAGGAAGCATAAATAACGTAAAAAAGAGTGTTTAAACGGATATTCTAAATGAATCACAATCACAACTTTCCAAGCCAACAATAGTTCAATAAACTCGCAAGAACCTTATTATTCAACTATTTCAACAAATCTCACGAATGATCTACAACATGAGTATAGAATTTAGTATCTCAAGAATATCGGTCGTAGCAATGTATTAATGATTAGGCATAGTGATAACTGAATTAGACACATCAATGTATTCTCAGAATTCCATCAAATTTGATCAAGTTATAATAATCTAAGTCTTAGTTTCTAATATTTAATACTATGTTCTTAGTATCTAGGAATCAAGTAAGGCATCACGCAAGAAGCTCACGTGATTCTACAAGACACAATTTATAACATAATTTACCTCCGAGCATGGTTAACCCTGGCACATGCATATATACTCGTCACCTTATCTAGGTATCACCCCCGCTTGTAGTAAACAATGTCAAATAGTGGGAAAAATTCCTTCAACAAAGTTAGGCAAGACACTTACCTCGCTCCAAAGATCAACTCAAAGCTCAACCACAACTTTTTCTTTCAAACAAGCCTCTGAACCAATAAAATCTAGAAATTTACAAACCAAACGATTCACATTAAGCCTTATGAACTACCAACGATGCAAACAATTTAATTTAGGTCATTATTGAAAAAATTAACTCCCGAGCCCGCTTGGTCCAAACCCGACATTCGGACCAAAACCTGAGTACCCATTTACCCCCGAGTGCGGTTATGTAATTTGTTTTGAAATCCGACCTCAATTTGAGGTCTAAATCCCAATTTTACAAAAATCCCTAATTCTACCCAAACCCCCAATTTTCACCATGAAAACACTAGATTTTAGGTTGAAAACTTATAAAATATAATGAAAGATTGAAAGAAAATAGGTTAAAATCACTTACCAATGGATTGGGGGAGAAGAGTTCTTTGAAAAATCGCATCTAGGGTTTTCTAGTTTTGAAAATTTGAAGAATGAACAAAAATCATGTTTTCCCCTTCTTTTACCCAGTTGCAGTTGTCGCAATTGCGGCACAAAGTTTGCTATTGCGATGATCGCAATTGCGATCAATTCCTCGCAAATGCGAAGAGTTTATGAGCGTGCTATCTTCGCAAATGCGATGCATATGTCGCAAATGCGAGCCAAGGTCCTTCGCAAAAGCGAATTTCTGACTCGCAAACGCGAGTCTACCTTGATTTTATTCCAGTCGCAGATGCAACAATATTTCCTCAAATGCAAACCCTTCCCCCCATCACATTTGCAGGCTTCTCTTCACAAAAGCGAAGCTGACCCCGCATCCTCCCTCTTCGCAAATGCGAGCCTGACTTTGTATTTGCGAGGCTCGCATTTGCAATCAAGTCCTCGCAAATGCGAGATCTGCAGACCTGATGCACCAGCTATATTTTCTAAGTCTAAATCACTCTGTAGCATATTCGAAACTCACCCGAGCCCTCGGGGATCTAAATCAAATATGTACACAAGTCTGAAAATATTATACGAACTTGCTCGCGTGACCAAATCGCCAAGATAACACCTAAAACTACGAATTGAGCATCAAATCAAAAGAAATTATCAAGAAAACTTTAAAACTTCTATTTCAACAATCGGACGTCTAAATCATGTCAAACCAACCCCGTTTCTCACCAAATTTAACAGACAAGTTATAAATATAGCAATGAACTTATACCGGGTCCCGGAACCAAAATACGGATCCGGTATCAACATATTCAAACATCGATCAAACCTTTAGACTCATTAAGCCTTTAAACTTTCAAATTTCAACAAAATGCGATAACTCGAGCTAGGGGCTTCCGAATTCGATTTTAGCCATATGCTCAAGTCCCAAATCACGATACAGACCCATCAGAACTGTTAAAATACGGATCCAAGACCGTTTGCTCAAAACGATGCCCAAAGTCAACTCAAGTGATTTTAAGGCAAAAATTTCATATTTTTATCAGTTTTTAACATAAAAGCTTTTCGGAAAAATACCCGGACCGCACACACAAATCGAAGAGGGCTAAAATGAGGGTTTTTAGGCTTCGAAATACAAAATTAGGTTCTAAAACATAAGATGGTCTATCGGCTCATCACATCATACATCATGCAAGAATACTCGTGCCCTCAAACTACCGTAAAAAATACAAATGCTCAAAACGATCAATCGGATCGCTACATCCTACCTAGACTTCTTTTCGAAATTTTACCTATTTCACGCTGAAACTTCGTCAATAAAATTCAAATAAGAAATGGTTTACTAATGACATATATATGAGTAAATCAAAAGTGTAATAGATGATAAGTTGAACAAATAATACATTAGCAAATTTGAACACTTCCCTTTTTCAGTTTTTAATGATCTGATCTGTCTCTGAGACAGCATTAACAGCTGGTTTCAGAAAAATCTAAAGGTCTCAGATATTATCTCCAAATCTCTCGCACATTCTTTTCCTATCTATACCGACTATGCATGTATATTTTCATATAACAGTAACATAAATCATTCACATTAAAGTTACAATCTATTTAATTCTTATAAATAGCCAATCTTGACTCCATTACCTGTAAGATTTCATGTAATCAATTGATGAAAAATTTAATATTTTTCCCCTTAACCTTAGATTCTCTCTAATCCCTTTAATATTTTCCATTTGGGGTCTTTAATAAACACTCGATTTTCAGTATCTTAAGTGTATCATAATCTTGTATGTAGATGGATTTTCTGTCCATTTATAGCCACCCTTTAGGCTTTATTTAAAGACCACATAATTTGCTTTATATTTAATGGCCAAGAACCTAAAATGGCTATAGAGGAACATATACAAAAGTGTAGTAGTGCTAATACTAGAGCCTCAAAAAATTGAAGCACAAAAAAATCCCACAAAGAGGATTAGGTGTTGCTAAACTTGAGAGGATTAGATTAGAGGAACAACATAAAAAAGATGCAATTTTGCAAACATTAGACTGCCCCAATTTATTTAGTCCGACCATTTTCTGAACCCTGCGTGAACGCGAGATATCTTGTGCACAGGGCTGCATTATTTTTGCCCCAACAATTGATATGCCTTCAAAAGATTGTGTCTTTAGACCAAATTCATCTGCCCCTTTTCTTGATAGTAATTGTCCTAAATTATGGAGTGATAAGTATAGTTTAGAATGTGTGAATAAAAAAGTTAATCAAAATGGTGTAGTTTTTGGCCATAATTTAAATTTTCCTAGTGAAACACATAATCTCATTTTTCCCCTACACAATGTGTTACAAAAATCTCAACATTATCATCAGAAAATTTCTAGTTTTTCATCGATGGTAAGTCAGCTTATTAAAATATTTGCAGCTCTGTGTATAAATTTTGGATTTTTTGTTTTGTATAAAATTTTCAGATGGAGCCCCCTTCAAACCAAAACTATTATGGCTGTAATATTTTACCTCTTTGGCCTGAAAAAGTGAAGGTAATATACTATTCATTTTCCTTTTATGGGATTTAGAAATCCTCTTAGCTTTTTGGACAGAATAGTTATGTGAATATTGTTTAGATATGGCAAAGGAAGACATGCAATTCCATACAGTTTGCTTCAAAAACAATATAAAGAGTCATCAATCAGGAATAAACATAAAAATCTTGCTAATTTAAAAGGGGTGATTTTTACGCAAATAACCGGCTGAATTCACTGTTTATTTAGATTATACACTAATTATATACAGTTGTATATATATTATAGATGTATTATACTTTCACCTGTTATTTTTAGTTTAATTGATTGATTGAGTGGGCGATATTTAGGTTAATTCTTTAATTCAAAACACTAAGGAGACAGAAAGAGAGTTTTGGAGCGACGGTAAAGTTATCTGCGTGTGGCCTATAGGCATGGATTTGTCCCGTGGAAGCAACCAATAATGCTTGCATTAGGGTAGGTTGTCTGCATCACACGCATAGGGGTTCGACCTGTGAAAGCAGCCAATAATACTTGCATTAGGGTAGGTTGTCTATATGGTGTGGCCCTTCCCCGGACCCGGTATGCAATGGAAGAGCCAGAATTTTCACCAACGGGCGTCAAAATATAAAAAAATGGATACACCAAAAAGTTTAGGGGAGTCAACGTATAGTGAATATATATAAAACAGAAAAATTTATCTAGAAATACGATTGACACCTCTTGATTGAATGTGGCTCTGCTTCCGTAAATGTAAAGTGCTTTGTGTACCGAGCTGCCCTTTAAAACACAGTAGAGGCACCTATATTTTTCTGACAGCTATATTTTTGGTTTGTTGATGATGTAATATAAATGGCTGGAGCAAAGAGGACCTATCAGCATGCAAAAAAAGAACTCGTGGAAGCAACTTTTATACTTGTTTAACCAAAAAATCGGATTCTTAGTCAAAGCTTATTTTAAGAAGTACTCGGGCTTCTGATAATCAAGAAATTCAATACTAATAATAATGGAAATAAGAACTGAGAATAGTAAAGAAAATAGTAAAAACACAAGAATGTAAAGTATATTTCAATAGTGATTAGAACGTGTCCATACAAATAATATTTCTTTCCCTTTTATAGGGAGCTTCAAGTACAACGTCTACTCCTCTTTATGATTGAGCATTAATGAGCATTTATATCATTAATGAAACATTATAATAGGTAATCGTAATTGTTTCGTGAATATTCTGTAACGTTTGAACTCATTGATTGAAGATCTATGAATCTGCCCTATTTTTTGTCCTGGTTCACTTTGACCGTGTCTCTTCAACTCTTTGAATAGACTCGAGACCGCTTCTAGTCATCTCGTGGGTGTTTAGATCGTATCTACTTACTTCGTATCTCTTTCTAAGTTTTCCTCTAGCTGTCATTCTTCCATTGATTCACGTGGCTGGCCATGTCAACCACTTGATTAATTTCACGTGTAATATTTATTGTTACTAATAAAGATAGTCCCCCCACTTACCAATTATTCAGTAATTGAATATTTGGGAAGTGGATACTCATTTATGGCGGGAACTTTTTGCCGTCATTTCACTCGTGCCATTGAATCTGCTTCTAAACCAATACGTCGCTTGTCACTTCCATTTACTGCATGTGCCACGTGGCAGTCCCGGATTGGTTCTTTAATTCTTCAGCGGGTTTTAGGGCTTTTTGTAGCTACATCAGTCAGGAAGTGACAGTTTTCATTACGGCATTCCCATCATTATTTTCCTTTTTTGGAGGTTGCCTCTGCATATAATTTCTTCGTTTGCCTTTGCTTCTACGAAAAACTTCCTTCTTCTTTCACAACTTACACATATTTGTCTCTCACTTAGTTATGTCTTCCTCAAATCCAAACCCTAAAAAAGTTATAATTGTAGACGAACTCTCCCATTCTTCTGCTCCCGATTCGGAGTAGGAAAGGTGGTAGATTAAGATGTTTAGGATATGTATCTACTCGAGGATCCCCTTCTCAACTTAATATTACTCCTACATCAACTTCTAGGGCTAATGTCACACCTTCATAATCTTCTAGGACTAGGGCTTCATCATCACATAGATCTTTTGCTAGGAGTAGAGAATCTAATTAACCACTTTGTGAACCTACAGTAGATGAAATCATACCCGTTGAACTTTCTTTTTCCACTGATAGTGAGGCAATAAAAAATTAGGTCACTTCCATGACATCTCATGACCACGCTGATATTTACCCTTCTCAAATCACTGAGGGTTTAATTTCCATTGTGCGTAGAGATTGTTGTTGGAAATTTGATTTCCAGATTTTGGTCCCCGATGAGAATCAAAGGATTACTTATTATAAAGCTGGCTTTTCTTTCGTATACACATATCCCTTCACATTAGGTTTTAGGCCTCCCATCGATCCAGTCATTTTCGAGTTTTGTCGCTTCTTCAATGTATGTTTGGGACAAATCGGTCCTATTATTTTGAAGGGCAATGGTATGACTTAAGTACCTAGAAAATTTGGCTTCTCTTCCTTTCACCTTCTACCATTTGATCCATCTCTACTCTCCCAAATTATTCCGTCAGGGAGTTTCACTCTTGTGGCAAGGAGTAAGAGATTTTGGTCAGCCCTGAGGACGATAAGATCGTGGATGGTATGCTAGGTTTGTTGCTGCCCCTACTAGTGGATTAGTAGGGAAGAGAATATGCCCTTCCCTGAGAAGTGGAACTTTGCTCGTAAGTTACCTCTTCACTTCTTTTCTTTTCATGATGAGTACACGTTCTCATAACTGTTTTTTTTTCGTTCAGCAACCATGTGAACTATTGAGGAGATTCCCAGTTTTCGTGGTTGGGTAGAAAAATTGTTAACAGTTGCTCCGATGGAGGAAAGGTCTTGGGAGTACCTTTCAGTTAGGTTTGGATGGAAAGTAAAAACTCATGGTAAGCTTTTTTTTTTTTACTTTCTTTTTACCCTCATATTTTTCTCGAAACTTATTGATCCTTTGGCTTATCAAGGTTTCCTGTGTTACTGTTGCTGCAATTACTGCTTCAAGGCTCTCTTTATCGAAGGCTTAAGAGATAATTTTATGTTCTTCATCAAAAAGGAAGGCGGATAGGACTCAGAACTCTGAAGATGAAGAAGAGAAAGAGGAAGGCTCGTTGGTGCGAAAGCCACGAGCAAGGATACGAGTTATTTATGATGATGAATCTACTCCCCTTCCTAGTTCAACTCTCGTACCTGAGCCTGATGATGCCACCCAAGTGAATTCTGATGAAGAAACTCCTGCTGCTACCCATGATTCAGTTGAACAGCTTTTATCTCGAGGGTTTAATGAAGAAAATATTGGCTCAATTTCTGAGGAAGCGCCTCTTGCTGTTTTTCCCGCATCTGCTCCAATGGAACCTTAATTATCCATGCCTATCTCTATCTCTGCTGCCCCAACTGTGACTCTCATGGCTCCTTCGACTGCCCCTACTACCGTACCTTCTCACGTTGAAATTAGTTCTTATAATAGTGGGGCGATGAGACAAATTACCATAGAAGTTCCCGCTGAAGGTAACCTTTTGAAAAAATCGGGCCAGGCTGATGTATGGTTAAAGCCTTTGATTGACCCGGTCGAAGTTGGAAAGCCATAGTTCTCTTACATGGATGAATGATATTGTACATTCATCTTTGAAGGTACACATCATGTGTTCTACTTTTCATAATTTTACCTTTACTCGTATCACATTTTCCTTTTTATTGTGCAGATCAATATCATTGGCACAAGGATGATGCAAAGGATTGTGCGTACGGAGCAGTTGATGAACGACTACCATACTGAGGCGGATAATTGGAAAGAGCAATTCGAGAGTCTTCATCTTGGCATGGGAGTTATAGAGGAAAAAAAATGTACCTTGGAGCAGCAGGTAAGAGTCATGGCAGCGAAGTTGGCCATTGAGAAGGCTTCGTCAAACCAGGAAGGCAAGGACAAAAATCTTCTTGAATCTTCATTCGATGAACAACTTTCCCAGGCTTTTGAGGAGATAAGAAGCTTAAAGGATTTATTGAACCAGAAGGAAGCTTACTCTGGGAACTTGTTCAAATGCTCACACAAGCTCAGGAGGATCTTCGTGTGTCCTCTAATAAGGTTCAGTTATTGGAGAGATCCCTTGCCCTGCTGCAAGCTTCCTATGACGCAACTTTGATTGAAAATGATGAGTTAAGAGCTGAAATTGATCAATAGGAGAAATATTACGAGGCTCTTGAGGATAAAGCAGTTGTTGATGTAAGTTGGAATTATTTGAATACCCGCTTTGAAACATTAACGTAGGTAGGCCAGGAGAACCTTGACTTAAAAGTTGAAATTGTTAAGACCAAAGAGAATATCGAGAGAGCCCGGCAAAGTCAAAGTTTTTCATCACCCGAGGTTGATGTTGCCGAAAGTGATGATATTATACCTGGTGAAGTTGCTGCTCAACCCTCATCTGCTCAAGCTGCTCTTCCTTCTGATGAAGCCAATCTCCCCTTAGTGACAAGTGATATTTGGAAGTGTTGTTATTTTTTTTTATGTTGGAACAATTGGTGGTTTACCCCTGGTCCCATTTGGGGGTAAATTTTTTGCAAAGTCCCCAGTCAGTTTTGGTGTTGTTTTTGTATAAATCAAATAGGTTTGAACTAAGTTCGCACTTAGTTTTAACCGTTTTATAATATCAATCTTAAGTTTTTTGCTCAACTTGTGTGATATTTTAATTTGAGTTTCTGTCTTACTCTTAGTGTTTGCATAAACATGCTTTGATTTTTCGTGTCTTTTTGAAACAACACGGTTTATAAAAGAGGGCCCTTTTATGAACGACACTTAATGAAGAAGACGTCTCAACTTCATAATGGTGTAAATATACGAAAAAGAAATAGGAATACACATGTTCCTTTGAGTAGTGTTCTGAAGAAAGTTTTTGTATTATTTGAACTTTCATAATACTTTAGATGTGTTCGAGTATCATCTATGAATCTTTCGTAACTGTTTTCTTTACAACAGATTTGAATAAATACAAGGGTATAAATTATAACCCGTGACTAAATACTGCCTTTAACCTAAACATTCGTTTACATCCACGAGTATGTTCTTTGTAGGTTTTTGAATCAGGCTTCCGTTTTTGGCTCTTGACTTCGCTCTTGACTTTCGATTTGTTGGGTAAAGTAGACCTCAAGCTTGAATTGAATTCTGACTTTTTCGAGTCTTCTTTGCCTTCCATATTATATAGTCCCCCAAGTGTTTGAGCTTTGAAGTATGAAATCTCGAGCACTTGACTATTCCTTCCTTGCGGTCCTTTTCCTGAAAAGGAAAAACATACGGGACTCGAAGTTATATTGTTTAGATGATGACTGCTTAACCCTTTGAAATTTCCATCAGAAAGGTTGTAACCCTAGATCGGGAATTAAGTTACTTCCGTGTGTCTTTCAAGTCTGATATCATCATTTGGTATGAGTTATCTTTTTGCCTATCATCTAAAATTGTTAGTATAATTTTAACTATACTAAATAAAAGCGTATGTAAATGATACCTGACCATGGGTACTTTTTTGCTTAGAAATAGTACTTCTTTAAATGAACATCATTCCAGCTCGAGGGTAAGACCTTTCCATCCATGGTTTCCAACTCGTAAGCACCTTTCCCTGCAATACCTCGAACTTTATAGGGTCCTTCCCTATTTGGACTTAACTTTCCTGCTCCAGCAGCTTTTGTTGATTGGAAAACCTTTTTAAGAACGAAGTCCCCAATTTTGAAATATCTGAGGTCAGTTTTTCTGTTGTAATACTCCTCTATAATCTGCTTTTGTGTTTCCATGAAAATTAAAGCGGCCTCCCTTCTTTGCTCAATTAAATCTAAATTTGTTCTTAACTCGTTATAGTTTGATTCTTCTGTTGCTAATGTGAATCTCGTGCTTGGCCTACCAATTTCGACTGGTATTAGAGCCTCTGAACCGTAGACAAGTGGGAATGGAGTCTCTCCCATGGTTGCTTTTGTTGTAGTTCTATAATCCCATAATACTCCTGGTAACTCTTCAGGCCAATTCTCTTTTGACTTCTCTAGTCTCTTCTTCAAATTATTGATGATGATCTTATTTGTTGACTCAGTTTGTCCATTAGCCACGGGGTGATAAGGTGAAGAGGTGATATATTTGATTTGCCAACTTTGGAAGAATTCTATGATTTGCGAGCCTATAAATTGCGGGCCATTATCACATACGATCTATTTTGGAACTCCAAAGAGACATATGATATTTCGTCAAATGGAATTCTTCACCTCTTTTTCTCGTACCTGTTTAAAAGCACTTGTTTCTACCCATTTTGAAAAATAATCTATTAGTACTAGTAAAAATCTTACATTTCCTTTGGCTTGTGGTAAGGGTCCTACTATATCCATTCCCCACTTCATGAATGGCCACGGGGAAATAACCGGATGTAATAATTCTGTGGGTCGATGCATATTGTTAGCATAGCGTTGACATTTATCGCATTTGGCTACAAAGTTTTCCGCATATTCTTCCATTTTAGGTCAGTAGTACCCTGCTCTGATTAGAGTTTTAACTAGAGACCTTCCACCTGAGTGATTTCCGCGATGTCCTTCATGTACTTCTTTCATCACTTTCTCAGTTTGATTAGGTCTGAGGCATCTTGCTAAAGGACCACCAAACATTTTGCGATATAAATTGTCTCGAATTAGACAGTATCGAGCGCCTTTCCGTCGAAGTGCTTAAGATTCTTTCTTATCTTCAGGTACAATCCCATACTACAAAAAATTTACAATCTCATTTCTCCAATCCCATGTTAAATTATTGATGTTTTAGACTTCAATACCGCACAAGAAGATAGGTTACTTTGTGTGGTACCCAATTTTCGAGTGCTGTCTCAGTAGAAGAATATGGTTCTTCTTGGTGTTCCAACTACTACTGTTGCGGAACAATAAGAAGCAGTAAAGTAAAAACACAGAGATTTTTACGTGGAAAACACCTAGCTCAACAGGTGAAAAAACCACGACCTACTTCTCAGTAGGCTTTGCTCAACTCTTCACTAAACCCTCTGAGCCAAACGGACTTACAAAATAAACTCTTTTGTAATCCTAAGGATTAACTCTTACTCTTTGTAGTAACTAGCCCCTAGCTAATTTCTACACACCTCAAGTTAACTCTAACTTGATCACTATGTACCTATTACAATTGCTTCTATGAAAGCTGAAAAGATAAAATATTAAAGCTCCTACTACAATCAACTAGACTCAATAATTAATCAGATGAAACTGGTTCTTCTAGTTGAACTGTAGCCTTTGCATCGCACAATGATTCTGCTAGCAAAAATAACTTTGGGAATTTTGCTTTCAGATTTTGGTTCACTTTAGCTTTGTGCGTCTTTTTTTCCCAGCAGAAATACATCAAGTATTTATAGAGCCAGTCGTTGAGCTTGTCTTCCAATTCCAGTTCAACTCTACCTAGGAGAACAAGTTCTTATCAAACTCAACTTCCTTCCTTCGTTTCTGTCCTTGCTGAATTCAATGTCTATTCTTTCATCAATTTGCAACCTTTTCGCATTAGAAGATACTCTTCTTGTTCATTGATACTTCACAATCGCATTCATCTCCTATGCATATATGGTTTGTGTGCCAACTCATCAGGTCAAGTATGTGTGCTCTGATGGACCTGGTTCAACTGGTCAGCCTTTTGTTAATCTTCAAAATTATGCAGTGACATGGATCAACAAATTCCCCCTTTTTGATGATGACAAACTCTGTGCTTCTCCATGTATACAACTCAAACACTTTCTATATTTTTTAAGCAGTTATCATAGAAAAACCAGGTTCATTAGGTTATAAATATCACTTGAAATACAAAAGCACTTTTTTCTTCCCCCTTTTGGCATCATCGAAAAGTTTGCAAAATGATAAACTCACCAGTGTTACTAACAATTACTCATGGCCATTGAGGCTACTGCAAGTGCAAACATGATTAATCATCATAAGAGACCAATAAATGTAAGCTATCTAAGAAATTGAGACAAGTCAATAACAAAACAGCAAAAATTCATTAATTAAGAACGTACATCAAACACCATAGAAACAAAACAAAAACAGCCCTAACCATGAGCAAAACAGAATAAAAACAAAAGAAGCATAACAACTGGTCTAAAGAGGGTTTAAGGAAGCTCTAAGAAGCCTAAGAATGGGAAGGTGCAGTGGAGGTTATGGAATTGGATTGTAGGAGAGATAGCATCTGCTGAAGAACACCCTCGTTCTTTTATTTCTCCTTTTCTAATTCAGCTCTAAGAGAATCCCTCTCTTCTTCAACCTCAATCACACGAGACTTTAAGCGAAGGATCTCCATATCCTTAATCTCGTCATCTTGCACCAAAGTTCTAACTTTGTTGTTGACTGGTTGCTTCCTAGATGAACCAGGTTCATCCACAGGAACATTGACATTGTAGTCACATGTAAGCAAAGTTTTCTTCCCAAAATAATCTTTGGCTGTATCCATCTCAGCCTTCTTTACTGGAACCCTAAAATGTGCAAGCACTGCTATCAGCATGAAGCCATAAGTAATTGTGTGTGCCTTGGTTCCGTTCACCACTCTGTCAAGGAGTTGGATGATAAAAAGTTGGCCAATTAATTTGCTTTCCCCTGTACAAGCATTCCATCAATGTAAGATCCATATAATTTTCCATATGCCTTCTTTCTTGTCTAGGCAGTAGGAACTTAATGACGAACTCAAAGAGTAGCTCGGCCTGGGTTCAATTTCCTTCTCACTATCACTAAAGAACCTGGTGATGTCGATTGTTGAGGTCATCCCATCTAGACAAGGCCATCTCTGCCTTTTAGATTCCTCATAGCCCTCAGCTGGTATGTTAAGAATAACACCCAGTTCTTTGACATCAAAGGAAACCTCAATTCCTTTGACCATAGACGTGACCCTGCCTTCCTTGACACTTGCATTCCCCATAAACTCTACCAACTCTGCTCTTGCCAGCCTGCCTTCCATGCGAAGGACCAGGTCCTTCCAGCCTTGTACCTCCAGAGTTTCCATAAGATACTGCATACCAGGCTCCTCTAAATCCTTCACCAGCTTACCCTTTAGCATTGTTCTTTTTCCAAACATGGTAACCTTATCAGTCACCACTCCAATTTCCTTCTCTTCTTCTCCACTCCAATCTGCATCATCATCATAAACAACTTTCACTTTCTTTGGCTTGGCCCTGGTCTTCTTAACAGATTTTGTTGGTGCGACAAACATCCTAGTTGACTTCTTTGAAGAATCCTTAGCCTTTGTGGGTTTTGGTGTCTGAGCCACACCTGGAGAAGGTTTCTCCTCCTGTTGGACCAGGTCCAACCTAGTTTCTTCAATCTCAATCGCCTCAATAGGCTCTCCAACTTTTGCTTTTCCTTTATCTACTCTCTTCTTCTTCCTCTCCTTCAGAGCCTTTTCTAATTTTTCTTCTTCTTCTCTTACAGTGCTACCAGTAGCTCTAAATTTTGGAGCAGAAACACCAGCAACTTCAGAAATTTTCCTTTTCTTTGAAGGAACTGGGTGAGTTGCCTTCTTGGGTTTCTGACTCCTTGTTCTCTTGGGGTTATAAGACTCCCCTAGTTTTCTCAACCTTTCCGCTAATGTTTCTTCCCCCGATGAACCAGGTTCATTTATAGATTTCTTCAGACTTGCAAGACCTGCTGCAGCTTCCTCTACTATGCTTCCCCCAAAATCAGTGACTTTTTATCCCATAGTTTCAGGAATGGGACCACAAATAGCCAACATGGTACCATCCTCCCTAGATCCCCCCACATCTTCTTCTCCCTCTCTCTCAAGAATTCTTTCTTTTCTCCCATCCTTCTTCCTTCCTGAGATTTCGACATCAATAACAGACCCTACCAATACGAATCTTTTATCAGCTGAAGTAAATTCAGAGTCGACTTCAAGATTACCTTTTTCAGAACTGGTTGAACCAGGTGCTTCTTCCTCATTAGCTGATTTAAAGGATTCACTGGATGAATCTGACTAAGTACTTTTGTCTGCTTTAATAAGATTCTTCAAGAATTTTTCTCTATCCCCAGAAGCAACAGATTTTTGGGCAAGAACTTTAACACGACGATTCTTGGGGGCAGGATTAGGGTTTGGAGTGGGTTCAAGAATGGGTGTATTTTTAGGGGATGATGGAATTTCTGGTGATTGGGAGCTATAAACATATGGAGAATTGGAGACAGATTCAAAATTTCTTCCATCGTAACCATGATTAGGTGAGGAAGCTGGTGGAGGTGAAGACATTTTTTCTGTTTAGAGGAAAGGACAAGTTTTGCAGGTTTTGGGTAGTGTACTATGAGTTAACCTTGGTTTAAGGAAGTTTTATGAAGAGAGGAGTAATGATTATCTTTTATAACATATGGCCATTAATTTTACAACGGATAAAAAATTAATTCAAGTGGAAGTCTAATAGTTGTAGGAGTGTCATTGATTCAACGGTTGAGAGTCTCCTATTTCTAGGCTAATTGAGTGTTGATGTGACTCCTTGGAACGGGTTCATTTATGGATTAGTACAGAGAATTAGTAATGAACCAAATATAGATAGAATCCTGCTCATGTGTGACTGTAATTGAATTACTATATGGAGAAGAGTACGTACCTCATCAGTCAGATGAATCATCATAGATGAACCAGGTTCATCCTGTTTGAAATCTTTAGATTGCCTCAATTTACAAAGATAGATAAACATTATTAGTATCCAGGGAATCATATTAATACATGGCACAAAAGTATGGCAATAAAGACATGATGCTGAGCAATTGTTAATCTGATTAAGTACCTAAAAGTTTTCTAGCCAAAATTTATTTATATAAAAAAAATTTCTTTCTCTTCAATCAGGTGATCTTAATCATCCCTAATTCCAGCATGTTTCTCTCAAAATGCTCCCTACTAAGTGCTTTAGTGAATATATCAGCAATTTGATGATCAGTAGCACAAAATTCGATTGAGATCATTCCTTTTTCATAGTTATCCTTAGGAGCCACATATTCAGCCTCAGCAGTAGGCAAGGCTACTGAATTTTGTTTCTTGGTAGCCCAAGACACAAGACATGAAACCCAAAAAGTGAGCCATACCTGAAGTACTTTTCCTGTCAACCAGGAATCCTGCTTAATCAGCATCAACATAAACTACAAGGTCGAAATTACTACCTTTAGGATACCAAAGGCATAAATCAGTGGTGCCTTTCAAATATCTCAAAATTCTCTTTACTGCAGTGAGGTGGGACTCTTTTGGATTTGCCTGAAACCTAGAACATAATCCCACACTGAACACAATATCAGGTCTGCTGGCAGTGAGATACAATAAAGACCCAATCATCCCTTTATATAGCTTCTGATCAACAGATGAACCAGGTTCATCCATATCCAATTTTGTAGCTGTGGCTATGGGAGTGTCTATTTCTTTTGAGTCTTCCATTTTAAACTTCTTGAGCAATTCTTTCACATACTTTTGTTGGTGGATCATTGTTCCATTTGGGTTTTGCTTAATTTGCAAGCCTAAGAAAATTTTTAGCTCACCCATCATGCTCATCTCAAACTCACTTCCCATTAGCATAGCAAATTCCTTGCTCAATTTCTCAGAAGTCGCTCCAAATATGATATCATCCACATATATTTGCACAACCAGAAGATCCTTACCTTTTCCCTTAATAACAAAGTATTATCAATTTTGCCTCGTTTGTACCCATGTTCTAGCAGGAATTTTGATAATCTTTCGTACCATGCTCTTGGTGCCTGTTTGAGACCATATAGAGCCTTGTCNGAAGTCTGATTGCCTCGAGTCTTGCCACAGAGGCAAAGGTCTCATCATAGTCAATTCCTTCTTCTTGACTATACCCTTGAACAACTAGTCTTGTCTTATTCCTTGTAACAGTATTTATTGCTTCAGCCCAGAAGCTGTGAGGTAGTTTACTAGATAGGAGCATGGTTCTTGCCATGTCTTCAAGAGTTCTGTTTTTCCTTTCAACAATCCCATTTTGCTGTGGGGTTCTAGGAGCAGAAAAGTTATGATTAACACCANACAGGAATAAGGTCCAAGTGAACCTTGAACAATCATCAACTATCACCATCACATATCTCTTACCACCTCTACTCAGAGTTCTCATAGGACCACATAAGTCCATATGAACTAGTTCCAACGTCCTGGTGGTACTGACTATTTTCTTACTTCTGAAAGAGGACCTTACCTGCCTCCCCCTGGCACATGCCTCACAAACTTTATCCTCCTTGAACTTAATGTTAGGAAGTCCTACAACTAAGTCCTTAGAGACTAGTTTGTTAAGCTGAGTTAGACTCGCATGACCAAGTCGTTTGTGCCACAGGAGGGGATCACTGTCCAACACACTTAGGCAAGTGAGTTCATTTTCAGACAGTGTGGACAATTCTATGACATAGATGTTATTCATTCTTTTTCCCTGCAAAACAATCATGTCAGTAAGCAGGTGAATCACAAAACATTTTGTGGAAGTAAAAGCAACCAGGTTACCTCTGTCACACAGTTCTGATACACTGATCAAGATATATTTCAAGCCATCTATTAGATACACATGTTCAATGGATTGTGTGTCATCCTTACCTACCTTACCAACCCCAATAATTTCACCT
Organism: Nicotiana paniculata; assembly: GCA_005239505.1. Taxonomy (NCBI): domain Eukaryota; kingdom Viridiplantae; phylum Streptophyta; class Magnoliopsida; order Solanales; family Solanaceae; genus Nicotiana; species Nicotiana paniculata. Next base: position 40,311 of record ML309441.1, read on the forward strand.
TTCTTTCCGTTTCCAAAGGAGACATTTCCTCCTTTGAGACTTTCAAGTGAAAGGAACTATTCCATGTTCCCAATCATATGCTTTGAGCAGCCACTATCCAAATACCAAATCTGGCTGCCTCTTCTCACTTGAACCTACAAAAGAATCAGGGGTTAGTTTTAAGAACCCAAACTAGTTTGGGTCCTTTTCTATGAGAGAATGGATGAATCAAATTTTTCCTGGCCCAATTTGGTAGCTAGTTTTTCCCTTTTACAAACCTCTCATTTTTTCGACTGGCCTGCTCTTTTGCAATACACTCATATTTGTAGTGTCCAGTCTTACCACAATGGGTGCAGATTTTATTCTCAGGAAGAGTGAGATACTTGTTTTTAGGATCCCCTTGGGCAATTGACTTACAAAGCCAATCCTTCTCCTGTTGCTACTATGATTCTCTTGAAGCCATATCAGGGTGTCAGAGGATTTATTCCATTTATAGGTTCGATTTAATTCATGTTTGACTTTGCCAAGTTATTCATTAAGAGTTCTTATTTGTTCGTCCTTGGCATACATCTTATCTTTTAATTTTCCTATGTTTTCTTCTAACATGATATGAGAATAATCAACAACCTTTTTACTTGATCCTAGCTTTAGCTTTAAGTTTTCAAATTTTAGTTCTAGAATCTCAGTTTCAAGAGGATGAACCTGGTTCAACAAGCCAGTGTTTTTCTTTTCAGATTCACTGACTCTAATTTCCAGGTTTATGCATTTTGCTTTTAGCATTGCATATTCTTTAGATAGTTGATCTTTCTCTTTGGTTGTTTCCTCAGAATCATCTATGAAATCAAGTAGCAACTCAGAGAGTTTTTCCTTAGATAGGAATTTTACTTTGTTTTTAAGATGAGAGATACTTACCTCTAGTTCTTCATGTGGTTCCTTGTCAGATTCTCCAATTTCCATGAGCGCCTGATCTTTAGTCTCCCCATCTTCTGATCTTCATCTGAACTTTCCCCCCAAGCAGCAACCATAGCCTTTGTTGTGGTTGTCTTGGGTTGAACCTGCTCCTTCCTCCTGTTCCTTCTCTCATATCTTTCCTTTTTCCACTCTACTTCCCACGGAGGACAATTTTTAATGAGATGGTCAGTCTTACCACATTTATAGCATCCCTCGTTGGTTGTTCTTTCTGGAGCCTTTGCTTTGTTGTAGCTTCCTCCTCTAGAGATGCCTTTCTTCCTCATGAGAAAGTTTCTGAATTCTTTGGTGATCATGGCCATCTCATCATCTTCCATATCTGCTCCCTCAGTGATTCTTAGGGCTAGACTCCTCTCTTTCTTTGGACCATCCATATTCATTGTCTGCCTTCTCAGTTCATAGGCAGTGAGGTTTCCAATTAGCTCATCCAATATGAGGGTTGCCATATTTTTAGATTCCTGGATAGCAGTGATTTTGCTTTCCCAAGAAATAGGCAAGACCCTTGTTAGGATCTTTTCAACCTTGTCCTCTTCAAGAATGATTCTTCCAAGAGACTTCAATTCATTAGTCAAGGTTGTGAACCTTGTGTACATCTCTTGAATAGTCTCTCCTTCTTTCATAGTGAAGTTTTCATACTGAGGGTATAGTAGAGTACCTCTTGACCTTTTTACCTGAGGTGTTCCTTCATGGGCTAATTGCAAGGTGTCCCAAATCTCTTTGGCAGTGGTGCAGCTTTGGATTATGTTGTACTCCTCTGGACCAAGTCCACATACTAGCCATTTTTTGGCCTTTGCATTCTTCTCCAATTTCTTTAGATCCTCAGCAGTGCAATCAGCTCTTGTCTTTGGTATATCTATACCTTCAGCAG